>JANJGN010002783.1:2500-45000 GCA_026770705.1 Isurus oxyrinchus
GGAGAGAGTGTGGGGAAGGGGAGAGAGTGGGGTAGATACGGGGAGAGAGTGTGGGGATGGGGGGAGTGGGGTGGATACGGGGAGGGAGTGTGGGGAAGGGGAGAGTGGGGTGGATACGGGTAGAGTGTGTGGGGAAGGGGAGAGAGAGTGGGGTGGATACGGGGAGAGAGTGTGGGGAAGGGGAGAGAGAGGGGTGGATACGGGAAGGGAGTGTGGGGAAGGGGAGAGAGAGTGTTGTGGATACGGGGAGAGAGTGGGGTGGGTACGGGGAGAGAGTGTGGGGAGAGGCAGAGTGACGTGGATACGGGGAGAGAGTGTTAGGAAGGGGGAGAGACAGTGGGTTGGATACGGGGAGAGAGTGTGGGGAAGGGGAGAGTGGGCTGGATACGGGGAGAGAGTGTGGGGAAGGGGAGAGTGGGGTGGTACGGGGAGAGAGTGTGGGGGAAGGGGGGAGAGAGAGTGGGGTCGTTACGGGGAGAGAGTGTGGGGAAGGGGAGAGTTGGGTGGATACGGGGAGAAAGTGTGGGGAAGGGGAGAGAGGGGTGGATACGGGGAGGGAGTGTGGGGAAGGGGGGAGAGAGAGTGGGGTAGATACTGGGAGAGAGTGTGGGGAAGGGGAGAGAGAGTGGGGTAGATACGGGGAGAGAGTGTGGGGAAGGGGAGAGTTGGGTTGGATACGGGGAGAGAGTGTGGGGAAGGGGAGAGAGTGGGGTGGATACGGGGAGAGAGTGTGGGGAGGGGGAGAGGGGGTGGATACGGAGAGAGAGTGTGGGGAAGGGGGGAGAGAGAGTGGGGTAGATACGGGGAGAGAATGTGGGGAAGGGGAGAGTTGGGTGGATACGGGGAGAGAATGTGGGGAAGGGGGGGAGAGAGACTGGGGTAGATACGGGGAGAGAGTGTGTGGAAGGGGAGAGTTGGGTGGATATGGGGAGAGAGTGTGGGGAAGGGGGGAGAGAGCGGGGTAAAGGAGAACTTGCAGCTCCGAGTGACTGCTGTTGCCCTGTGTGTGACGCTGAGGGGGAATGCCTCCTTGCTCCTGCCCTGTGCTGATTTCCTCTTGAATTGCAGGCTCTGTTTGAACCCATCAATCCGGATCGGGACACACTGCCGGACATGGTACTGACCGAGCCTGTCCAGTTGGATCAGGAGATGGTTCTGCTCGATAACCTGGGCCCAGTCTTGGAACAAGCCAACTTTAACGCACTGTCGGAGGAAACCATCCAGTACGCCCTGTCCTGCCATGACCCGCTCTTTAAATCACAGGTAATCACTGCGCCCTCCAATCCCCTCCCCACACTGTCCAGGGACAGAGAGACTGACAGCAATATCGCCCTGTCTCCCGCAGCCCAGTATCACTCCCACTGCCCCACTCTCCCCATACCCAGTATCAATCCCCAAACTAATCCCACTGTCCCGCTCTCTCCCCATACCCAGTATCAATCCCCAAACTAATCCCACTGCCCCCGCTCTCCCCATACCCAGTATCAATCCCCAAACTAATCCCACTGCCCCACTCTCTCCGTCTAGCCCAGTATCAATCCCCAAACTAATCCCACTGTCCCGCTCTCTCCCCATAGCCCAGTATCAATCCCCAAACTAATCCCACTGTCCCGCTCTCTCCCCATAGCCCAGTATCAATCCCCAAACTAATCCCACTGTCCCGCTCTCTCCCCATAGCTCAGTATCAATCCCCAAACTAATCCCACTGTCCCGCTCTCTCCCCATAGCCCAGTATCAATCCCCAAACTAATCCCACTGTCCCGCTCTCTCCCCATAACCCAGTATCAAACCCCAAACTAATCCCACTGTCCCGCTCTCTCCCCATAACCCAGTATCAAACCCCAAACTAATCCCACTGTCCCGCTCTCTCCCCATAGCCCAGTATCAATCCCCAAACTAATCCCACTGCCCCGCTCTCCCCATACCCAGTATCAATCCCCAAACTAATCCCACTGTCCCGCTCTCCCCATACCCAGTATCAATCCCCAAACTAATCCCACTGCCCCGCTTTCTCCCCATAGCCCAGTATCAATCCCCAAACTAATCCCACTGTCCTGCTGTCTCCCCATACCCAGTATCAATCCCCAAACTAATCCCACTGCCCCGCTCTCCCCATACCCAGTATCAATCCCCAAACTAATCCCACTGCCCCGCTCTCCCCATACCCAGTATCAATCCCCAAACTAATCCCTCTGCCCCAGTCTCTCCCCATAGCCCAGTATCAATCCCCAAACTAATCCCACTGTCCCGCTCTCTCCCCACAGCCCTGTATCAATCCCCAAACTAATCCCACTGTCCCGCTCTCTCCCCATAGCCCAGTATCAAACCCCAAACTAATCCCACTGTCCCGCTCTCTCCCCATAGACCAGTATCAATCCCCAAACTAATCCCACTGTCCAGCTCTCTCCCCATAACCCAGAATCAATCCCAGGCTAATCCCCCTGCCCCGCTCTCTCCCCATAGCCCTGTATCATTCCTCAAACTAATCCCACTGTCCCGCTCTCTCCCCATAGACCAGTATCAATCCCCAAACTAATCCCACTGTCCAGCTCTCTCCCCATAACCCAGAATCAATCCCAGGCTAATCCCCCTGCCCCGCTCTCTCCCCATAGCCCTGTATCATTCCTCAAACTAATCCCACTGTCCCGCTCTCTCCCCATAGCCCTGTATCATTCCTCAAACTAATCCCACTGTCCCGCTCTCTCCCCATACCCAGTATCAAACCCCAAACTAATCCCACTGCCCTGCTCTCTCCCCATAGCCCAGTATCAACCCCCAAACTAATCCCACTGTCCCGCTCTCTCCCCATAGCCCAGTATCAATCCCCAAACTGATCCCACTGTCCCGCTCTATCCCCATAGCCCAGTATCAATCCCCAAACTAATCCCATTGTCCCGCTCTCTCCCCCTGTATCAATTCCCAAACTAATACCACTGCCCCGCTCTCTCCCCATAGTCCAGTATCAATCCCCAAACTAATCCCACTGTCCCGCTCTCTCCCCATAGCCCAGTATCAATTCCCAAACTAATCCCACTGCCCCGCTCTCTCCCCATAGCCCAGTATCAATCCCCAAATTAATCCCACTGTCCTGCTCCCTTCCCAAAACCCAATGTCAATCCCAAACTAATCCCACTGTCCTACTCTCTCCCCATAGCCCTGTATCAATCCCCAAACTAATCCCACTGCCCCGCTATCTCCCCATAGCCCAGTATCAATCCCCAAACTAATCCCGCTGCCCCGCTGTCTCCACATAGCCCAGTATCAATCTCCAAACTAATCCCGCTGTCCCGCTGTCTCCACATAGTCCAGTATCAATCCACAAACTAATCCCACTGTCCCGCTCTTTCCCATAGCCCGTATCAATCCCCAAACTAATACTACAGCCCTGCTGTCCCCCCTTGGCCAGTATCAATCCCCAAACTAATCCCACTGCCCCGCTCTCTACCCGTAGCCCAGTATCAATCCCCAATCTAATCCCACTGCCCCGCTCTTTCCCATAGCCCATTAATCAATCCCAAACTAATCTCACTGGTCCGCTCTCTCCGCAAAGCCCTGAATCAATCCCCAAACTAATCCCACTACCCAGCTCTCTCCCCATAGCCCAGTATCAATCCCCAAACTAATCCCACTGTCCCGCTCTCTCCGCATAGCCCAGTATCAATCTCCAAACTAATCCCGCTACCCCCGCTGTCTCTCCATAGCCCAGTATCAATCCACAAACTAATCCCACTGTCCCGCTCTCTCCCCATAGCCCAGTATCAATCTCCAACCTAGTCCCACTGTCCCGCTCTCTCCCCATAGCCTAGTATCAATCCCCAAACTATTCCCACTGTCCCGCTCTCTCCCCATAGCCCAGTATCAAACCTCAAACTAATCCCACTGTCCCGCTCACTCCCCATAGCCCAGTATTAATCCCCAAAGTAATCCCACTGTCCCGCTCTCTCCCCATAGCCCAGTATCAATCCCCATACTAATCCCACTGTCCCGCTCTCTCCCCATAGCCCTGTATCATTCCCCAAACTGATCCCACTGTCCCGCTCTCTCCCCATAGACCTGTATCATTCCCCAAACTAATCCCACTGTCCCGCTCTCTCCGTCTAGCCCAGTATCAATTCCCAAACTAATCCCACTGACCCGCTCTCTCCCTATAGCCCAGTATCAATCCACAACTAAGCCCACTGTCCCGCTCTCTCCCCATAGCCCAGTATCAATCCCCAAACCAATCCACTGCCCCGCTCTCTCCCCATAGCCCTGTATCAATCCCCAAACTAATCCCACTGCCCCGCTCTCTCCGTCTAGCCCAGTATCAATTCCCAAACTAATCCTACTGCCCCGCTCTCTCCCCATAGCCCAGTATCAATCCCCAAACTAATCCCACTGTCCTGCTCTCTCCCCATAGCCCAGTATCAATCCCAGACTAATGCCACTGTCCCGCTCTATCCCCATAGCCCAGTATCAATCCCCAAACTAATCCCATTGCCCCGCTCTCTCCCCATAACCCAGTATCAATCCCCAAACATATCCCACTGCCCTGCTCTCTCCCCCTGTATCAATCCCCAATCTAATCCCACTGTCCCGCTCTCTCCCAATAGCCCAGTAGAAAACGACAAACTAATCCTACTGTCCCACTCTCTCCCCATAGCCCAGTATCAATCCCAAAATAATCCCACTGTCCCCCCTCTCCCCATAGCCCTGTATCAAACCCCAAACTAATCCCACTGCCCTGCTCTCTCCCCATAGCCCTGTATCAAACCCCAAACTAATCCCACTTCCCCGCTCTCTCCCCATAGACCAGTATCAATCCCCAAACTAATCCCACTGTCCCGCTGTCTCCCCATAGCCCAGCATCAATCCCCAAACTAATCCCACTGTCCCGTTCTCTCCCCATAGACCAGTATCAATCCCCAAACTAATCCCACTGTCCCGCTCTCTCCCTATTGCCCAGTATCAATCCCCAAAGTAATCCCACTGTCCCGCTCTCTGCCCATAGCCCTGTATCAATCCCCAAACTAAACCCATTGCCCCGCTCTCTCCTCATAGCCCAGTATCAATCCCCAAACTAATCCCACTGTCCCGGTCACTCCTCATAACCCAGTATCAATCCCCAAACTAATCCCACTGCCTTGTTTTCTCCCCATAGCACAGTGTCAATCCCCAAACTAATCCCACTACCCAGCTCTCTCCCCATAGCCCAGTATCAATCCCCAAACTAATCCCACTGTCCCGCTCTCTCCGCATAGCCCAGTATCAATCTCCAAACTAATCCCGCTACCCCGCTGTCTCTCCATAGCCCAGTATCAATCCAGAAACTAATCCCACTGTCCCGCTCTCTCCCCATAGCCCAGTATCAATCTCCAACCTAGTCCCACTGTCCCGCTCTCTCCCCATAGCCTAGTATCAATCCCCAAACTATTCCCACTGTCCCGCTCTCTCCCCATAGCCCAGTATCAAACCTCAAACTAATCCCACTGTCCCGCTCACTCCCCATAGCCCAGTATTAATCCCCAAAGTAATCCCACTGTCCCGCTCTCTCCCCATAGCCCAGTATCAATCCCCATACTAATCCCACTGTCCCGCTCTCTCCCCATAGCCCTGTATCATTCCCCAAACTGATCCCACTGTCCCGCTCTCTCCCCATAGACCTGTATCATTCCCCAAACTAATCCCACTGTCCCGCTCTCTCCGTCTAGCCCAGTATCAATTCCCAAACTAATCCCACTGACCCGCTCTCTCCCTATAGCCCAGTATCAATCCACAACTAAGCCCACTGTCCCGCTCTCTCCCCATAGCCCAGTATCAATCCCCAAACCAATCCACTGCCCCGCTCTCTCCCCATAGCCCTGTATCAATCCCCAAACTAATCCCACTGCCCCGCTCTCTCCGTCTAGCCCAGTATCAATTCCCAAACTAATCCTACTGCCCCGCTCTCTCCCCATAGCCCAGTATCAATCTCCAAACTAATCCCACTGTCCCGCTCTCTCCCCATAGCCCTATATCAATCCCCAAACTATTCCCACTGCCCCAGCTTTCTCCCCATCGCCCTGTATAAATCCCCAAACTAACCCCACTGCCCCGCTCTTTCCCAGAGCCCATTAATCAATCCCAAACTAATCCCACTGCCCCGCTCTCTCCCCACAACCCTGTATCAATTCCCAAACTAATCCCACTGCCCTGCTCTCTCCCCATAGCCCAGTATCAATCCCCAAACTAATCCCAGTGCCCCGCTCTCTCCCCATAACCCAGTATCAATCCCCAAACGAATCCCACTGTCCCGCTCTCTCCCCATAGCCCAGTATCAATCCCCAAACTAATCCGACTGCCCCACTCTCTCCCCATAGCCCAGTATCAATTCCCAAACTAATCCGACTGCCCCACTCTCTCCCCATAGCCCAGTATCAATTCCCAAACTAATCCCACTGCCCCAGCTTTCTCCCCATAGCCCTGTATAAATCCCCAAACTAACCCCACTGCCCCGCTCTTTCCCATAGCCCATTAATCAATCCCAAACTAATCCCACTGCCCCGCTCCCTCCCCACAACCCTGTATCAATTCCCAAACTAATCCCACTGCCCCGCTTTCTCCCCATAGCCCAGTATCAATCCCCAAACTAATCCCACTGCCCCGCTCTCTCCCCATAACCCAGTATCAATCCCCAAACTAATCCCACTGTCCCGCTCTCTCCCCATAGACCAGTATCAATCCCCAAACTAATCCCACTGCCCCACTCTCTCCCCATAGCCCAGTATCAATTCCCAAACTAATCCCACTGCCCCCGCTCTCTCCCCATAGCCCTGTATCAATCCCAAACTAATCCCATTGCCCCGCTCTCTCCCCATAACCCAGTATCAATCCCCAAACATATCCCACTGCCCTGCTCTCTCCCCCTGTATCAATCCCCAATCTAATCCCACTGTCCCGCTCTCTCCCAATAGCCCAGTAGAAAACGACAAACTAATCCTACTGTCCCACTCTCTCCCCATAGCCCAGTATCAATCCCAAAATAATCCCACTGTCCCCCCTCTCCCCATAGCCCTGTATCAAACCCCAAACTAATCCCACTGCCCTGCTCTCTCCCCATAGCCCTGTATCAAACCCCAAACTAATCCCACTTCCCCGCTCTCTCCCCATAGACCAGTATCAATCCCCAAACTAATCCCACTGTCCCGCTGTCTCCCCATAGCCCAGCATCAATCCCCAAACTAATCCCACTGTCCCGTTCTCTCCCCATAGACCAGTATCAATCCCCAAACTAATCCCACTGTCCCGCTCTCTCCCTATTGCCCAGTATCAATCCCCAAAGTAATCCCACTGTCCCGCTCTCTGCCCATAGCCCTGTATCAATCCCCAAACTAAACCCATTGCCCCGCTCTCTCCTCATAGCCCAGTATCAATCCCCAAACTAATCCCACTGTCCCGGTCACTCCCCATAACCCAGTATCAATCCCCAAACTAATCCCACTGCCTTGTTTTCTCCCCATAGCACAGTGTCAATCCCCAAATTAATCCCACTGTCCCTCTCTCTCCCCATAGTCCTGTATCAATCCCCAAACTAATCCCACTGTCCCGCTCTCTCCCCATAGCCCGTATCAATCCCCAAACTAACACTACTGCCCTGCTGTCACCCCATAGCCCAGTATCAATCTCCAAACTAATCCCACTGTCCCGCTCTCTCCCCATAGCCCTATATCAATCCCCAAACTATTCCCACTGCCCCAGCTTTCTCCCCATCGCCCTGTATAAATCCCCAAACTAACCCCACTGCCCCGCTCTTTCCCAGAGCCCATTAATCAATCCCAAACTAATGCCACTGCCCCGCTCTCTCCCCACAACCCTGTATCAATTCCCAAACTAATCCCACTGCCCTGCTCTCTCCCCATAGCCCAGTATCAATCCCCAAACTAATCCCAGTGCCCCGCTCTCTCCCCATAACCCAGTATCAATCCCCAAACTAATCCCACTGCCCCGCTCTCTCCCCATAGCCCAGTATCAATCCCCAAACTAATCCGACTGCCCCACTCTCTCCCCATAGCCCAGTATCAATTCCCAAACTAATCCGACTGCCCCACTCTCTCCCCATAGCCCAGTATCAATTCCCAAACTAATCCCACTGCCCCAGCTTTCTCCCCATAGCCCTGTATAAATTCCCAAACTAACCCCACTGCCCCGCTCTTTCCCATAGCCCATTAATCAATCCCAAACTAATCCCACTGCCCCGCTCCCTCCCCACAACCCTGTATCAATTCCCAAACTAATCCCACTGCCCCGCTTTCTCCCCATAGCCCAGTATCAATCCCCAAACTAATCCCACTGCCCCGCTCTCTCCCCATAACCCAGTATCAATCCCCAAACTAATCCCACTGTCCCGCTCTCTCCCCATAGACCAGTATCAATCCCCAAACTAATCCCACTGCCCCACTCTCTCCCCATAGCCCAGTATCAATTCCCAAACTAATCCCACTGCCCCCGCTCTCTCCCCATAGCCCTGTATCAATCCCAAACTAATCCAACTGTCCCGCTCTCTCCTCATAGCCCAGTATCAAACCCCAAACTAATCCCACTGCCCTGCTCTCTCCCCATATCCCAGTATCGATCCCAAACTAATCGCACTGTCCCGCTCTCTCCCCATAGCCCTGTATCAATCTGCAAAGTAATCCCACAGTCCCTCTCTCTCCCCATAGCCATGTATCAATCCCCAAACTAATCCCACAGCCCCGCTCTCTCCCCATAGCCCTGTATCAATCCCCAAACTAATTCCACTGTCCCGCTCTCTCCCCATAGCCCGTATCAATCCCCAAACTAATACTACAGCTCTGCTGTCCCCCCTTGGCCAGTATCAATCCCCAAACTAATCCCACTGCCCCGCTCTCTACCCGTAGCCCAGTATCAATCCCCAAACTAATCCCACTGTCCCGCTCTCTCCCCATAGCCCAGTATCAATCCCCAAACTAATCCCACTGTCCCGCTCCCTCCCCATAGCCCTGTATCAATCCCGAAACTAATCCCACTGTCCAGCTGTCTCCCCATAGCCCTGTATCATTCCCCAAACTGATCCCACTGACCCGCTCTCTCCGTCTAGCCCAGTATCAATTCCCAAACTAATCCCACTGACCCGCTCTCTCCCCATAGCCCAGTATCAATCCACAACTAAGCCCGCTGTCCCGCGCTCTCCCCATAGCCCAGTATCAATCCCCAAACTAATCCACTGCCCCGCTCTCTCCCCATAGCCCAGTATTAATCCCCAAACTAATCCCACTGCCCCGCTCTCTCCGTCTAGCCCAGTATCAATTCCCAAACTAATCCTACAGCCCCGCTTTCTCCCCATAGCCCAGTATCAATCCCCAAACTAATCCCACTGTCCTGCTCTCTCCCCATAGCCCAGTATCAATCCCAGACTAATCCCACTGTCCCGCTCTATCCCCATAGCCCAGTATCAATCCCCAAACTAATCCCACTGCCCCGCTCTCTCCCCATAACCCTGTATCAATCCCCAATCTAATCCCACTGTCCCGCTCTCTCCCAATAGCCCAGTAGAATACCCCAAACTAATCCCACTGTCCCGTTCTCTCCCCATAGACCAGTATCAATCCCCAAACTAATCCCACTGTCCCGCTCTCTGCCCATAGCCCTTAACAATCTCCAAACTAATCCCACTGCCCCGCTCTCTCCTCATAGCCCAATATCAATCCCCAAACTAATCCAACTGTCCCGGTCTCTCCCCATAGCCCAGTATCATTCCCCAAACTAATCCCACTGTCCCGGTCTCTCCCCATAGCCCTGTATCAATCCCCAAACTAATCCCACTGTCCCGCTCTCTCCCCATAGCACGTATCAATCCCCAAACTAACACTACTGCCCTGCTGTCCCCCCATAGCCCAGTATCAATCTCCAAACTAACCCCACTGTCCCGCTCTCTCCCCATAGCCCTGTATCAATCCCCAACTAATCCCACTGTCCCGCTCTTTCCCCATAGCCCTGTATCAATCCCCAAACTTACCCCACTGCCCCGCTCTTTCCCATAGCCCATTAATCAATCCCAAACTAATCCCACTGCCCCGCTCTCTCCCCACAACCCTGTATCAATTCCCAAACTAATCCCACTGCCCCGCTCTCTCCCCATAGCCCAGTATCAATCCCCAAACTAATCCCAGTGTCCCGCTCTCTCCCCATAACCCAGTATCAAGCCCCAAACTAATCCCACTGTCCCGCTCTCTCCCCATAGACCACTATCAATCCCCAAACTAATCCCACTGCCCCGCTCTCTCCCCATAGCCCAGTATCAATTCCCAAACTAATCCCACTGCCCCCGCTCTCTCCCCATAGCCCTGTATAAATCCCCAAACTAACCCCACTGCCCCGCTCTTTCCCATAGCCCATTAATCAATCCCAAACTAATCCCACTGCCCCGCTCTCTCCCCATAGCCCTGTATAAATCCCCAAACTAATCCCACTGCCCCGCTCTCTCCCCATAGCCCTGTATCAATCCCAAACTAATCCAACTGTCCCGCTCTCTCCCCATAGGCCAGTATCAAACCCCAAGCTAATCCCACTGCCCTGCTCTCTCCCCATATCCCAGTATCGATCCCAAACTAATCGCACTGTCCCGCTCTCTCCCCATAGCCCTGTATCAATCCGCAAAGTAATCCCACAGTCCCTCTCTCTCCCCATAGCCATGTATCAATCCCCAAAATAATCCCACAGCCCCGCTCTCTCCCCATAGCCCTGTATCAATCCCCAAACTAATTCCACTGTCCCGCTCTCTCCCCATAGCCCGTATCAATCCCCAAACTAATACTACAGCCCTGCTGTCCCCCCTTGGCCAGTATCAATCCCCAAACTAATCCCACTGCCCCGCTCTCTACCCGTAGCCCAGTATCAATCCCCAAACTAATCCCACTGTCCCGCCATCTACCCAAAGCCCAGTATCAATCCCCAATCTAATCCCACTGTCCCGCTCTCTCCCCAGAGCCCAGTATCAATCCCTAAATTAATCCCACTGTCCCGCTCTCTCCCCATAGCCCATTAATCAATCCCAAACTAATCTCACTGGTCCGCTCTCTCCCCATAGCCCTGTATCAATCCCCAAACTAATCCCACTGTCCCGCTCTCTCCCCATAGCCCTGTATCAATCCCCAAACTAATCCCACTGTCCCGCTCTCTCCGCAAAGCCCTGAATCAATCCCCAAACTAATCCCACTGCCCCGCTCTCTCCCCATAGCCCAGTATCAATCCCCAAACTAATCCCACTGACCCGCTCTCTCCCCATAGCCCAGTATCAATCCCCAAACTAATCCCACTGTCCCGCTCTCTCCGTACAGCCCAGTATCAATTCCCAAACTAATCCCACTACCCAGCTCTCTCCCCATAGCCCAGTATCAATCCCCAAACTAATCCCACTGTCCTGCTCTCTCCCCGTAGCCCAGTATCAATCCCAGACTAATCCCACTGTCCCGCTCTATCACCATAGCCCAGTATCAATCCCCAAACTAATCCCACTGCCCCGCTCTATCCGCATAACCCAGTATCAATCCCCAAACAAATCCCACTGCCCTGCTCACTCCCACTGTATCAATCCCCAAACTAATCCCACTGCCCCGCTCTTTCCCTTAGACCATTAATCAATCCCAAACTAATCCCACTGCCCCGCTCTTTCCCATAGACCATTAATCAATCCCAAACTAATCCCACTGCCCCGCTCTCTCCCCACAACCCTGTATCAATTCCCAAACTAATCCCACTGCCCCGCTCTCTCCCCATAGCCCAGTATCAATTCCCAAACTAATCCCACTGACCCACTCACTCCCCATTGCCCAATATCAATTCCCAAACTAATCCCCCGCCCCGCTCTCTCCTCATAGCCCAGTATCAATCCCCAAAGTAATCCAACTGTCCCGCTCTATCCGCATAACCCAGTATCAATCCCCAAACAAATCCCACTGCCCTGCTCTCTCCCCCGTATCAATCCCCAAACTAATCCCACTGCCCCGCTCTTTCCCTTAGACCATTAATCAATCCCAAACTAATCCCACTGCCCTGCTCTCTCCCCATAGCCCTATATCAATCCCCAAACTATTCCCACTGCCCCCACTCTCTCCCCATAGCCCTGTATCAATCCCAAACTAATCCAACTGTCCCGCTCTCTCCCCATAGCCCAGTATCAAACCCCAAACTAATCCCACTGCCCCGCTCTCTCCGCATAACCCAGTATCAATCCCCAAACAAATCCCACTGCCCTGCTCTCTCCCCCTGTATCAATCCCCAAACTAATCCCACTGTCCCGCTCTCTCCCCATATCCCAGTATCAATCCCCAAACTAATCTCACTGTCCCACTCTCTCCTCATAGCCCAGTATCAATCCCCAACCTAATCCCACTGCCCCACTCTCTCCCCATAGCCCAGTATCAATCCCCAAACTAATCCCACTGCCCCGCTCTCTCCGCATAACCCAGTATCAATCCCCAAACAAATCCCACTGCCCTGCTCTCTCCCCCTGTATCAATCCCCAAACTAATCCCACTGTCCCACTCTCTCCCCATAGCCCAGTATAAATCCCCAACCTAATCCCACTGCCCCGCTCTGTCCCCATATCCCAGTATCGATCCCAAACTAATCCCACTGTCCCGCTCTCTCCCCATATCCCAGTATCGATCCCAAACTAATCGCACTGTCCCGCTCTCTCCCCATAGCCCTGTATCAATCCGCAAAGTAATCCCACTGGCTTTCTCTCTCCCTATAGCCCAGTATCAATCCCCAAACGAATCCCACTGTCCCGCTCTCTCCCCATAGCCCTGTATCAATCCCCAAACTGATCCAACTGTCCCGCTCTCTCCCCATAGCCCTGTATCAATCCCCAAACTAATCCCACAGCCCCGCTCTCTCCCCATAGCCCTGTATCAATCCCCAAACTAATTCCACTGTCCCGCTCTCTCCCCATAGCCCGTATCAATCCCCAAACTAATCCCACTGCCCCACTCTCTCCCCGTTGCCCGGTATCAATCCCCAAACTAATCCCACTGCCCCGCTCTCTTCCCATAGCCCTGTATCAATCCCCAAACTTATCCCACTGCCCCACTCTCTCCCCATAGCCCGGTATCAATCCCCAAACTAATCCCACTGCCCCGCTCTCTCCCCATAGCCCGTATCAATCCCCAAACTAATACTACAGCCCTGCTGTCCCCCCTTGGCCAATATCAATCCCCAAACCAATCCCACTGCCCCGCTCTCTACCCGTAGCCCAGTATCAGTCCCCAAACTAATCCCACTGTCCCGCTCTCTCCCCATAGCCCTATACCAATCCCCAAACTATTCCCACTTCCCCATTCTCTCCCCATAGCCCTGTATCAATCCCCAAACTAACCCCACTGCCCCGCTCTTTCCCATAGCCCATTAATCAATCCCAAACTAATCTCACTGGTCCGCTCTCTCCCCATAGCCCTGTATCAATCCCCAAGCTAATCCTGCTGCCCCGCTCTCTCCCCTCATAGCCCAGTTTCAATCCCCAAACTAATCCCACTGCCCCGCTCTCTCCCCATAGCCCAGTATCAATCCCCAAACTAATCCCGCTGTCCCACTCTCTCCCCATAGCCTGGTGTCAATCCCCAAACTAATCTCACTGTCCTGCTCTCTCCCCATAGCCCAGTATCAATCCCCAAACTAATCCCGCTGTCCTGCTCTCTCCCCATAGCCCTGTATAAATCCCCAAAGTAATCCCCCTGCCCTGCTCTCTCCTCATAGCCCGGTATCAATCCCCAAACTAATCCCACTGCCCTGCTCTCTCCCCATATCCCAGTATCGATCCCAAACTAATCGCATTGTCCCGCTCTCTCCCCATAGCCCTGTATCAATCCGCAAAGTAATCCCACTGGCTTTCTCTCTCCCTATAGCCCAGTATCGATCCCCAAACGAATCCCACTGTCCCGCTGTCTCCCCATAGCCCTGTATCAATCCCCAAACTAATCCTGCTGCACGTCTCTCTCCCTCATAGCCCAGTTTCAATCCCCAAACTAATCCCACTGCCCCGCTCTCTCCCCATAGCCCAGTATCAGTCCCCAAACTAATCCCACTGTCCCGCTCTCTCCCCATCGCCCAGCCTCAATCCCCAAACTAATCCCACTGTCCCACTCTCTCCCCATAGCCCAGAATCAATCCCAAAACTAATCCTACTGTCCCGCTCTCACCCCATAGCCCAGTATCAATTCCCAAACTAATCCCACTGTCCCACTCTCTCCCCATAGCCCGGTGTCAATCCCCAAACTAATGTCACTGTCCTGCTCTCTCCCCATAGGCCAGTATCAATCCCCAAACTAATCCCGCTGTCCCACTCTCTCCCCATAGCCCAGTATCAATCCCCAAACTAATCCCACTGTCCTGCTGTCTCCCCATAGCCCAGTATCAATCCCCAAACTAATCCCTCTGTCCCTCTCTCTCTCCATCGCCCAGTATCAATCCCCAAACTAATCCCACTGTCCCGCTCTCACACCATAGCCCGGTGTCAATCCCCAAACTAATCCCACTGTCCCGCTCTCTCCCCATAGCCCAGGCTCAATCCCCAAACTAATCCACTGCCCAACTCTCTCCCCATAGCCCAGTATCAACCCCCAAACTAATCGCACTGTCCCGCTCTCTCCCCACAGCCCAGTATCAAACCCCAAACTAATCCACTGCCCAACTCTCTCCCCATTGCCCAGTATCAACCCCCAAACTAATCGCACTGTCCCGCTCTCTCCCCACAGCCCAGTATCAAACCCCAAACTAATCCCACTGCCCCGCTCTCTCCCCATAGCATTGAACGAATCGCCAAACTAATCCCACTGCCCCGCTCCCACCCCATAGCCCAGAATCAATCCCCAAACTAATCCCACTGCCCTGCGCTCTCCCCATAGCCCAGCAGCAATCCCCAAACTAATCCCGCTGCCCTGTGCTCTCCCCATAGCCCAGTATCAATCCCCAATCTAATCGCACTGCCCCGCTCTCTCCCCAAAGCCCAGTATCAATCCCCAAACTAATCCCACTGTCCCGCTTCCCGCCCATAGCCCAGTATCAATCCCCAAACTAATCCCACTGTCCCGCTTCCCGCCCATAGCCCAGTGTCAGTCCCCAAACTAATCCCACTGCCCAACTCTCTCCCCATTGCCCAGTGTCAACCCCCAAACTAATCCCACTGTCCCGCTCTCTCCCCATAGCCCTGTCTCAATCCCCAGACTAATCCCACTGCCCTGCTCTCTCCCTGTAGCCCAGTATCAATCCCCAAACTAATCCCACTGTCCCGCTCTCTCCCCATAGCCCTGTATCAATCCCCAAACTAATCCCACTGCCCCGCTCTCTCCCCATAGCCCTGTATCATTCCCCAAACTGATCCCACTGTCCCCTCTCTCCCCATACCCCAGTATCAAACCCCAAACTAATCCCACTGCCCCGCTCTCTCCCCATAGCCCTGTATCATTCCCCAAACTAATCCCACTGTCCCCTCTCTCCCCATAGCCCAGTATCAATCCCCAAACTAATCCCACTGCCGCGCTCTTTCCCCATAGCCCAGTATCAATCCTGAAACTGATCCAACTGTGACGCACTCTCCCCATAGCCCAGTATCAAGCCCCAAACTAATCCCACTGCCCTGCTCTCTCCCCATAGCCCTGTATCAATCCCCAAACTAATCCCACTGCCCCGCTCTCTCCACATAGCCCAGTATCAATCCCCAAACTAATCCCACTGCCCTGCTCTCTCGCCATAGCCCTGTATCTATCCCCAAACTAATCCCACTGTCTCACTCTCTCCCATAGCCCTGCTTTAATCTCCAAACTAATCCCACTGTCCTGCTCTCTCCCCATAGTCCAGTATCAATCCCCAAAGTAATCCCAAAGCCCTACTCTCTCCCCATAGCCCCTTATCAAATCCCAAACTAATCTCACTATCCCGCTCTCTCCCTATAGCCCAGTATCAATTCCCAAACTAATCCCACTGTCCCGCTCTCTCCCCATAGCCCATTATCAATCCCCAAAATAATCCCACAGCCCCGCTCTCACCCCATAGCCCTGTATCAATCCCCAAACTAATTCCACTGTCCCGCTCTCTCCCCATAGCCCTGTATCAATCCCAAACTAATCCCACAGCCCCGCTCTCTCCCCATAGCCCGTATCAATCCCCAAACTAATACTACAGCCCTGCTGTCCCCCTTTGGCCAGTATCAATCCCCAAACTAATCCCACTGCCCCGCTCTCTACCCGTAGCCCAGTATCAATCCCCAAACTAATCCCACTGTCCCGCCATCTACCCAAAGCCCAGTATCAATCCCCAATCTAATCCCACTGTCCCGCTCTCTCCCCATAGCCCAGTATCAATCCCTAAACTAATCCCACTGTCCCGCTCTCTCCCCATAGCCCATTAATCAATCCCAAACTAATCTCACTGGTCCGCTCTCTCCCCATAGCCCTGTATCAATCCCCAAACTAATCCCACTGCCCCGCTCTCTCCCCATAGCCCAGTATCAATCCCCAAACTAATCCCACTGTCCCGCTCTCTCCCCATAGCCCAGTATCAATCCCCAAACTAATCCCACTGTCCCGCTCTCTCCGTACAGCCCAGTATCAATTCCCAAACTAATCCCACTACCCAGCTCTCTCCCCATAGCCCAGTATCAATCCCCAAACTAATCCCACTGTCCTGCTCTCTCCCCGTAGCCCAGTATCAATCCTAGACTAATCCCACTGTCCCGCTCTATCCCCATAGCCCAGTATCAATCCCCAAACTAATCCCACTGCCCCGCTCTATCCGCATAACCCAGTATCAATCCCCAAACAAATCCCACTGCCCTGCTCGCTCCCCCTGTATCAATGCCCAAACTAATCCCACTGCCCCGCTCTTTCCCTTAGACCAATAATCAATCCCAAACTAATCCCACTGCCCCGCTCTTTCCCATAGACCATTAATCAATCCCAAACTAATCCCACTGCCCCGCTCTCTCCCCACAACCCTGTATCAATTCCCAAACTAATCCCACTGCCCCGCTCTCTCCCCATAGCCCAGTATCAATTCCCAAACTAATCCCACTGTCCCACTCACTCCCCATTGCCCAATATCAATTCCCAAACTAATCCCCCGCCCCGCTCTCTCCTCATAGCCCAGTATCAATCCCCAAAGTAATCCAACTGTCCCGCTCTATCCGCATAACCCAGTATCAATCCCCAAACAAATCCCACTGCCCTGCTCTCTCCCCCTGTATCAATCCCCAAACTAATCCCACTGCCCCGCTCTTTCCCTTAGACCATTAATCAATCCCAAACTAATCCCACTGCCCTGCTCTCTCCCCATAGCCCTATATCAATCCCCAAACTATTCCCACTGCCCCCACTCTCTCCCCATAGCCCTGTATCAATCCCAAACTAATCCAACTGTCCCGCTCTCTCCCCATAGCCCAGTATCAAACCCCAAACTAATCCCACTGCCCCGCTCTCTCCGCATAACCCAGTATCAATCCCCAAACAAATCCCACTGCCCTGCTCTCTCCCCCTGTATCAATCCCCAAACTAATCCCACTGTCCCGCTCTCTCCCCATATCCCAGTATCAATCCCCAAACTAATCTCACTGTCCCACTCTCTCCCCATAGCCCAGTATCAATCCCCAACCTAATCCCACTGCCCCACTCTCTCCCCATAGCCCAGTATCAATCCCCAAACTAATCCCACTGCCCCGCTCTCTCCGCATAACCCAGTATCAATCCCCAAACAAATCCCACTGCCCTGCTCTCTCCCCCTGTATCAATCCCCAAACTAATCCCACTGTCCCACTCTCTCCCCATAGCCCAGTATAAATCCCCAACCTAATCCCACTGCCCCGCTCTGTCCCCATATCCCAGTATCGATCCCAAACTAATCCCACTGTCCCGCTCTCTCCCCATATCCCAGTATCGATCCCAAACTAATCGCACTGTCCCGCTCTCTCCCCATAGCCCTGTATCAATCCGCAAAGTAATCCCACTGGCTTTCTCTCCCCCTATAGCCCAGTATCAATCCCCAAACGAATCCCACTGTCCCGCTCTCTCCCCATAGCCCTGTATCAATCCCCAAACTGATCCAACTGTCCCGCTCTCTCCCCATAGCCCTGTATCAATCCCCAAACTAATCCCACAGCCTCGCTCTCTCCCCATAGCCCTGTATCAATCCCCAAACTAATTCCACTGTCCCGCTCTCTCCCCATAGCCCGTATCAATCCCCAAACAAATCCCACTGCCCTGCTCTCTCCCCCTGTATCAATCCCCAAACTAATCCCACTGTCCCGCTCTCTCCCCGTTGCCCGGTATCAATCCCCAAACTAATCCCACTGCCCCGCTCTCTTCCCATAGCCCTGTATCAATCCCCAAACTTATCCCACTGCCCCACTCTCTCCCCATAGCCCGGTATCAATCCCCAAACTAATCCCACTGCCCCGCTCTCTCCCCATAGCCCGTATCAATCCCCAAACTAATACTACAGCCCTGCTGTCCCCCCTTGGCCAGTATCAATCCCCAAACTAATCCCACTGCCCCGCTCTCTACCCGTAGCCCAGTATCAATCCCCAAACTAATCCCACTGTCCCGCTCTCACCCCATAGCCCTATACCAATCCCCAAACTATTCCCACTTCCCCATTCTCTCCCCATAGCCCTGTATCAATCCCCAAACTAACCCCACTGCCCCGCTCTTTCCCATAGCCCATTAATCAATCCCAAACTAATCTCACTGGTCCGCTCTCTCCCCATAGCCCTGTATCAATCCCCAAACTAATCCTGCTGCCCCGCTCTCTCCCCTCATAGCCCAGTTTCAATCCCCAAACTAATCCCACTGCCCCGCTCTCTCCCCATAGCCCAGTATCAATCCCCAAACTAATCCCACTGTCCCGCTCTCTCCCCATAGCCCAGCCTCAATCCCCAAACTAATCCCACTGTCCCACTCTCTCCCCATAGCCCAGAATCAATCCTAAAACTAATCCTACTGTCCCGCTCTCACCCCACAGCCCAGTATCAATTCCCAAACTAATCCCACTGTCCCACTCTCTCCCCATAGCCTGGTGTCAATCCCCAAACTAATCTCACTGTCCTGCTCTCTCCCCATAGCCCAGTATCAATCCCCAAACTAATCCCGCTGTCCCACTCTCTCCCCATAGCCCAGTATCAATCCCCAAACTAATCCCACTGTCCTGCTCTCTCCCCATAGCCCTGTATAAATCCCCAAAGTAATCCCCCTGCCCTGCTCTCTCCTCATAGCCCGGTATCAATCCCCAAACTAATCCCACTGCCCTGCTCTCTCCCCATATCCCAGTATCGATCCCAAACTAATCGCATTGTCCCGCTCTCTCCCCATAGCCCTGTATCAATCCGCAAAGTAATCCCACTGGCTTTCTCTCTCCCTATAGCCCAGTATCAATCCCCAAACGAATCCCACTGTCCCGCTGTCTCCCCATAGCCCTGTATCAATCCCCAAACAAATCCTGCTGCACGTCTCTCTCCCCTCATAGCCCAGTTTCAATCCCCAAACTAATCCCACTGCCCCGCTCTCTCCCCATAGCCCAGTATCAGTCCCCAAACTAATCCCACTGTCCCGCTCTCTCCCCATCGCCCAGCCTCAATCCCCAAACTAATCCCACTGTCCCACTCTCTCCCCATAGCCCAGAATCAATCCCAAAACTAATCCTACTGTCCCGCTCTCACCCCATAGCCCAGTATCAATTCCCAAACTAATCCCACTGTCCCACTCTCTCCCCATAGCCCGGTGTCAATCCCCAAACTAATCTCACTGTCCTGCTCTCTCCCCATAGCCCAGTATCAATCCCCAAACTAATCCCGCTGTCCCACTCTCTCCCCATAGCCCAGTATCAATCCCCAAACTAATCCCACTGCCCCGCTCTCTCCCCATAGCCCTGTATCATTCCTCAAACTAATCCCACTGCCGCGCTCTCTCCCCATAGCCCAGTATCAATCCTGAAACTGATCCCACTGTGACGCACTCTCCCCATGGCCCAGTATCAATCCCCAAACTATTCCCACTGCCGCACTTTCTCCCCACAGCCCAGTATCAAGCCCCAAACTAATCCCACTGACCCGCTCTCTCCCAGTAGCCCTGTATCAATCCCCAAACTAATCCCACTGCCCCGCTCTCTCCCCGTAGCCCAGTATCAATCCCCAAACTAATCCCACTGTCCCGCTCTCTCCGTACAGCCCAGTATCAATCTCCAAACTAATCCCACTGTCCCGCTCTCTCCCATAGCCCTGCATTAATCTCCAAACAAATCCCACTGTCCCGCTCTCTCCCCATAGCCCAGTATCAATCCCCAGACATATCCCACTGCCCCGCTCTCTCCACATAGCCCAGTATCAATCCCCAAACTAATCCCACTGCCCCGCTCTCTCCCCATAGCCCTGTATCAATCCCCAAACTAATCCCACTGCCCAGTCTCTCTCCATTGCCCTGTATCAATCCCCAAACTAATCCCACTGTCCCGCTCTCTCCCCATAGCCCAGTATCAATCCTGAAACTGATACCACTGTCCCACACTCTCCCCATAGCCCAGTATCAATCCCTAAACTATTCCCACTGCCGCACTTTCTCCCCATAGCCCTGTATCAAGCTCCAAACTAATCCCACTGTCCCGCTCTCTCCCCATAGCCCTGTATCAATCCCCAAACTAATCCCACTGCCCCGCTCTCTCCCCGTAGCCCTGTATCAATCCCCAAACTAATCCCACTGCCCCGCTCTCTCCCCACAGCCCAGTATCAATCCCCAAACTAATCCCACTGCCCCACTCTCTCCCCGTAGCCCTGTATCAATCCCCAAACTAATCCCACTGCCCCGCTCTCTCCCCACAGCCCAGTATCCATCCCCAAACTAATCCCACTGCCCCACTCTCTCCCCGTAGCCCTGTATCAATCCCCAAACTAATCCCACTGTCCCGCTCTCTCCCCTTAGCCCAGTGTCAATCCCAGACTAATCCCACTGTCCCGCTCTATCCGCATAACCCAGTATCAATCCCCAAACAAATCCCACTGCCCTGCTCTCTCGCCCTGTATCAATCCCCAAACTAATCCCACTGCCCCGCTCTTTCCCATAGACCATTAATCAATCCCAAACTAATCCCACTGCCCCGCGCTCTCCCCACAACACTGTATCAATTCCCAAACTAATCCCACTGCCCCGCTCTCTCCCCATAGCCCAGTATCAATTCCCAAACTAATGCCACTGCCCCGCTCTCTCCCCATAACCCAGTATCAATTCCCAAACTAATCCCACTGCACCGCTCTCTCCCCATAGCCCTGTATCAATCCCCAAACTAATCCCACTGCCCCGCTCTCTCCCCATAACCCAGTATCAATCCCCAAACTAATCCCACTGTCCCGCTCTCTCCCCATAGACCAGTATCAATCCCCAAACTAATCCCACTGCCCCGCTCTCTCCCCATAGCCCTGTATCAATCCCAAACTAATCCAACTGTCCCGCTGTCTCCCCATAGCCCAGTATCAAACCCCAAACTAATCCCACTGCCCTGCTCTCTCCCCATATCCCAGTATCGATCCCAAACTAATCGCACTGTCCCGCTCTCTCCCCATAGCCCTGTATCAATCTGCAAAGTAATCCCACTGGCTTTCTCTCTCCCTATAGCCCAGTATCAATCCCCAAACAAATCCCACTGTCTCGGTCTCTCCCCATAGCCCTGTATCAATCCCCAAACTATTCCCACAGTCCCTCTCTCTCCCCATAGCCATGTATCAATCCCCAAACTAATCCCACAGCCCCGCTCTCTCCCCATAGCCCTGTATCAATCCCCAAACTAATTCCACTGTCCCGCTCTCTCCCCATAGCCCGTATCAATCCCCAAACTAATACTACAGCCCTGCTGTCCCCCCTTGGCCAGTATCAATCCCCAAACTAATCCCACTGTCCCGCCCTCTACCCAAAGCCCAGTATCCATCCCCAATCTAATCCCACTGTCCCGCCCTCTACCCAAAGCCCAGTATCAATTCCCAAACTAATCCCACTGTCCCGCTCTCTCCCCATAGCCCAGTATCAATCCCCAAACTAATCCCACTGTCCCACTCTCTCCCCATAGCCCAGTATCAATCTCCAAACTAATCCCACTGTCCCGCTCTCTCCCCATAGCCCAGTATCAATTCCCAAACTAATCCCACTGTCCCGCTCTCTCCCCATAGCCCTGCCTCAATCCCCAAACTAATCCCACTGTCCCACTCTCTCCCCATAGCCCAGTATCAATCCCCAAACTAATCCCACTGTCCTGCTTTCTCCCCATAGCCCAGTATCAATCCCCAAACTAATCCCACTGTCCCTCTCTCTCTCCATCGCCCTGTATCAATCCCCAAACTAATCCCACTGTCCCGCTCTCACCCCATAGCCCGGTGTCAATCCCCACTCTCTCCCCATAGCCCAGGCTCAATCCCCAAACTAATCCCACTGCCCCGCTCTATCCCCATCGCCCAGTATCAATCCCAAACGAATCCCACTGTCCCGCTCTCTCCCCATAGCCCAGTTTCAATCCCCAAACTAATCCCACTGTCCCGCTGTCTCCCTGTAGCCCAGTATCAATCCCCAAACTAATCCCACTGTCCCGCACTCTCCCCATAGCCCAGTATCAATCCCCAAACTATTCCCACTGCCGCACTTTCTCCCCACAGCCCAGTATCAATCCCCAAACTAATCCCACTGTCCCGCACTCTCCCCATAGCCCAGTATCAATCCCCAAACTATTCCCACTGCCGCACTTTCTCCCCACAGCCCTGTATCAATCCCCAAACTAATCCCACTGTCCCGCTCTCTCCCCATAGCCCAGTATCAATCCCAGACTAATCCCACTGTCCCGCTCTATCCGCATAACCCAGTATCAATCCCCAAACAAATCCCACTGCCCTGCTCTCTCGCCCTGTATCAATCCCCAAACTAATCCCACTGCCCCGCTCTTTCCCATAGACCATTAATCAATTCCAAACTAATCCCACTGCCCCGCTCTCTCCCCACAACCCTGTATCAATTCCCAAACTAATCCCACTGCCCCGCTCTCTCCCCATAGCCCAGTATCAATCCCCAAACTAATCCCACTGTCCCGCTCTTTCCCCATAGCCCAGTATCAATCCTGAAACTGATCCCACTGAGACGCACTCTCCCCATAGCCCAGTATCAATCCCCAAACTATTCCCACTGCCGCCCTTTCTCCCCACAGCCCAGTATCAATCCCCAAACTAATCCCACTGTCCAGCTCTCACCCCATAGCCCGGTGTCAATCCCCAAACTAATCCCATTTCCTGCTCTCTCCCCATAGCCCAGGCTCAATCCCCAAACTAATCCCACTGTCCCGCTTCCCGCCCATAGCCCAGTATCAATCCCCAAACTAATCCCACTGTCCCGCTTCCCGCCCATAGCCCAGTGTCAGTCCCCAAACTAATCCCACTGCCCAACTCTCTCCCCATTGCCCAGTGTCAACCCCCAAACTAATCCCACTGTCCCGATCTCTCCCCATAGCCCTGTCTCAATCCCCAGACTAATCCCACTGCCCTGCTCTCTCCCTGTAGCCCAGTATCAATCCCCAAACTAATCCCACTGTCCCGCTGTCTCCCTGTAGCCCAGTATCAATCCCTACACTAATCCCAGTGCCCCGTTCTCTCCCCATAGCCCAGTATCAATCCCCAAACTAATCCCACTGTCCCGCTCTCTCCCCATAGCCCTGTATCAATCCCCAAACTAATCCCACTGTCTCGCTCTCTCCCATAGCCCTGCTTTAATCTCCAAACTAATCCCACTGTCCCGCTCTCTCCCAGTAGCCCTGTATCAATCCCCAAACTAATCCCACTGCCCCGCTCTCTCCCCGTAGCCCAGTATCAATCCCCAAACTAATCCCACTGTCCCGCTCTCTCCGTACAGCCCAGTATCAATCTCCAAACTAATCCCACTGTCCCGCTCTCTCCCATAGCCCTGCATTAATCTCCAAACAAATCCCACTGTCCCGCTCTCTCCCCATAGCCCAGTATCAATCCCCAGACATATCCCACTGCCCCGCTCTCTCCACATAGCCCAGTATCAATCCCCAAACTAATCCCACTGCCCCGCTCTCTCCCCACAGCCCAGTATCAAGCCCCAAACTAATCCCACTGACCCGCTCTCTCCCAGTAGCCCTGTATCAATCCCCAAACTAATCCCACTGCCCCGCTCTCTCCCCGTAGCCCAGTATCAATCCCCAAACTAATCCCACTGTCCCGCTCTCTCCGTACAGCCCAGTATCAATCTCCAAACTAATCCCACTGTCCCGCTCTCTCCCATAGCCCTGCATTAATCTCCAAACAAATCCCACTGTCCCGCTCTCTCCCCATAGCCCAGTATCAATCCCCAGACATATCCCACTGCCCCGCTCTCTCCACATAGCCCAGTATCAATCCCCAAACTAATCCCACTGCCCCGCTCTCTCCCCATAGCCCTGTATCAATCCCCAAACTAATCCCACTGCCCAGTCTCTCTCCATTGCCCTGTATCAATCCCCAAACTAATCCCACTGTCCCGCTCTCTCCCCATAGCCCAGTATCAATCCTGAAACTGATACCACTGTCCCACACTCTCCCCATAGCCCAGTATCAATCCCTAAACTATTCCCACTGCCGCACTTTCTCCCCATAGCCCTGTATCAAGCTCCAAACTAATCCCACTGTCCCGCTCTCTCCCCATAGCCCTGTATCAATCCCCAAACTAATCCCACTGCCCCGCTCTCTCCCCGTAGCCCTGTATCAATCCCCAAACTAATCCCACTGCCCCGCTCTCTCCCCACAGCCCAGTATCAATCCCCAAACTAATCCCACTGCCCCACTCTCTCCCCGTAGCCCTGTATCAATCCCCAAACTAATCCCACTGCCCCGCTCTCTCCCCACAGCCCAGTATCCATCCCCAAACTAATCCCACTGCCCCACTCTCTCCCCGTAGCCCTGTATCAATCCCCAAACTAATCCCACTGTCCCGCTCTCTCCCCTTAGCCCAGTGTCAATCCCAGACTAATCCCACTGTCCCGCTCTATCCGCATAACCCAGTATCAATCCCCAAACAAATCCCACTGCCCTGCTCTCTCGCCCTGTATCAATCCCCAAACTAATCCCACTGCCCCGCTCTTTCCCATAGACCATTAATCAATCCCAAACTAATCCCACTGCCCCGCTCTCTCCCCACAACACTGTATCAATTCCCAAACTAATCCCACTGCCCCGCTCTCTCCCCATAGCCCAGTATCAATTCCCAAACTAATGCCACTGCCCCGCTCTCTCCCCATAACCCAGTATCAATTCCCAAACTAATCCCACTGCACCGCTCTCTCCCCATAGCCCTGTATCAATCCCCAAACTAATCCCACTGCCCCGCTCTCTCCCCATAACCCAGTATCAATCCCCAAACTAATCCCACTGTCCCGCTCTCTCCCCATAGACCAGTATCAATCCCCAAACTAATCCCACTGCCCCGCTCTCTCCCCATAGCCCTGTATCAATCCCAAACTAATCCAACTGTCCCGCTGTCTCCCCATAGCCCAGTATCAATCCCCAAACTAATCCCACTGCCCTGCTCTCTCCCCATATCCCAGTATCGATCCCAAACTAATCGCACTGTCCCGCTCTCTCCCCATAGCCCTGTATCAATCTGCAAAGTAATCCCACTGGCTTTCTCTCTCCCTATAGCCCAGTATCAATCCCCAAACAAATCCCACTGTCTCGGTCTCTCCCCATAGCCCTGTATCAATCCCCAAACTATTCCCACAGTCCCTCTCTCTCCCCATAGCCATGTATCAATCCCCAAACTAATCCCACAGCCCCGCTCTCTCCCCATAGCCCTGTATCAATCCCCAAACTAATTCCACTGTCCCGCTCTCTCCCCATAGCCCGTATCAATCCCCAAACTAATACTACAGCCCTGCTGTCCCCCCTTGGCCAGTATCAATCCCCAAACTAATCCCACTGTCCTGCCCTCTACCCAAAGCCCAGTATCCATCCCCAATCTAATCCCACTGTCCCGCTCTCTCCCCATAGCCCAGTATCAATCCCCAAACTAATCCCACTGTCCCGCCCTCTACCCAAAGCCCAGTATCAATTCCCAAACTAATCCCACTGTCCCACTCTCTCCCCATAGCCCAGTATCAATCTCCAAACTAATCCCACTGTCCCGCTCTCTCCCCATAGCCCAGTATCAATTCCCAAACTAATCCCACTGTCCCGCTCTCTCCCCATAGCCCAGCCTCAATCCCCAAACTAATCCCGCTGTCCCACTCTCTCCCCATAGCCCAGTATCAATCCCCAAACTAATCCCACTGTCCTGCTTTCTCCCCATAGCCCAGTATCAATCCCCAAACTAATCCCACTGTCCCTCTCTCTCTCCATCGCCCTGTATCAATCCCCAAACTAATCCCACTGTCCCGCTCTCACCCCATAGCCCGGTGTCAATCCCCAAACTAATCCCACTGCCCCACTCTCTCCCCATAGCCCAGGCTCAATCCCCAAACTAATCCCACTGCCCCGCTCTATCCCCATCGCCCAGTATCAATCCCAAACGAATCCCACTGTCCCGCTCTCTCCCCATAGCCCAGTTTCAATCCCCAAACTAATCCCACTGTCCCGCTGTCTCCCTGTAGCCCAGTATCAATCCCCAAACTAATCCCACTGTCCCGCACTCTCCCCATAGCCATGTATCAATCCCCAAACTATTCCCACTGCCGCACTTTCTCCCCACAGCCCAGTATCAATCCCCAAACTAATCCCACTGTCCCGCACTCTCCCCATAGCCCAGTATCAATCCCCAAACTATTCCCACTGCCGCACTTTCTCCCCACAGCCCTGTATCAATCCCCAAACTAATCCCACTGTCCCGCTCTCTCCCCATAGCCCAGTATCAATCCCAGACTAATCCCACTGTCCCGCTCTATCCGCATAACCCAGTATCAATCCCCAAACAAATCCCACTGCCCTGCTCTCTCGCCCTGTATCAATCCCCAAACTAATCCCACTGCCCCGCTCTTTCCCATAGACCATTAATCAATTCCAAACTAATCCCACTGCCCCGCTCTCTCCCCACAACCCTGTATCAATTCCCAAACTAATCCCACTGCCCCGCTCTCTCCCCATAGCCCAGTATCAATCCCCAAACTAATCCCACTGTCCCGCTCTTTCCCCATAGCCCAGTATCAATCCTGAAACTGATCCCACTGAGACGCACTCTCCCCATAGCCCAGTATCAATCCCCAAACTATTCCCACTGCCGCCCTTTCTCCCCACAGCCCAGTATCAAGCCCCAAACTAATCCCACTGTCCCGCTCTCACCCCATAGCCCGGTGTCAATCCCCAAACTAATCCCATTTCCTGCTCTCTCCCCATAGCCCAGGCTCAATCCCCAAACTAATCCCACTGTCCCGCTTCCCGCCCATAGCCCAGTATCAATCCCCAAACTAATCCCACTGTCCCGCTTCCCGCCCATAGCCCAGTGTCAGTCCCCAAACTAATCCCACTGCCCAACTCTCTCCCCATTGCCCAGTGTCAACCCCCAAACTAATCCCACTGTCCCGCTCTCTCCCCATAGCCCTGTCTCAATCCCCAGACTAATCCCACTGCCCTGCTCTCTCCCTGTAGCCCAGTATCAATCCCCAAACTAATCCCACTGTCCCGCTGTCTCCCTGTAGCCCAGTATCAATCCCTACACTAATCCCAGTGCCCCGTTCTCTCCCCATAGCCCAGTATCAATCCCCAAACTAATCCCACTGTCCCGCTCTCTCCCCATAGCCCTGTATCAATCCCCAAACTAATCCCACTGTCTCGCTCTCTCCCATAGCCCTGCTTTAATCTCCAAACTAATCCCACTGTCCCGCTCTCTCCCCATAGCCCTGTATCAATCCCCAAACTAATCCCACTGTCCTGCTCTCTCCCCATAGTCCGTATCAATCCCCAAACTAATCCCACTGCCCCGCTCTCTTCCCATAGCCCTGTATCAATCCCCAAACTTATCCCACTGCCCCACTCTCTCCCCATAGCCCGGTATCAATCCGCAAACTAATCCCACTGCCCCGCTCTCTCCCCATAGCCCGTATCAATCCCCAAACTAATACTACAGCCCTGCTGTCCCCCCTTGGCCAGTATCAATCCCCAAACTAATCCCACTGCCCCGCTCTCTACCCGTAGCCCAGTATCAATCCCCAAACTAATCCCACTGTCCCGCTCTCTCCCCATAGCCCTATACCAATCCCCAAACTATTCCCACTTCCCCATTCTCTCCCCATAGCCCTGTATCAATCCCCAAACTAACCCCACTGCCCCGCTCTTTCCCATAGCCCATTAATCAATCCCAAACTAATCTCACTGGTCCGCTCTCTCCCCATAGCCCTGTATCAATCCCCAAACTAATCCTGCTGCCCCGCTCTCTCCCCATAGCCCAGTATCAATCCCCAAACTAATCCCACTGTCCCGCTCTCTCCCCATAGCCCAGCCTCAATCCCCAAACTAATCCCACTGTCCCACTCTCTCCCCATAGCCCAGAATCAATCCTAAAACTAATCCTACTGTCCCGCTCTCACCCCATAGCCCAGTATCAATTCCCAAACTAATCCCACTGTCCCACTCTCTCCCCATAGCCTGGTGTCAATCCCCAAACTAATCTCACTGCCCTGCTCTCTCCCCATAGCCCAGTATCAATCCCCAAACTAATCCCGCTGTCCCACTCTCTCCCCATAGCCCAGTATCAATCCCCAAACTAATCCCACTGTCCTGCTCTCTCCCCATAGCCCTGTATAAATCCCCAAAGTAATCCCCCTGCCCTGCTCTCTCCTCATAGCCCGGTATCAATCCCCAAACTAATCCCACTGCCCTGCTCTCTCCCCATATCCCAGTATCGATCCCAAACTAATCGCATTGTCCCGCTCTCTCCCCATAGCCCTGTATCAATCCGCAAAGTAATCCCACTGGCTTTCTCTCTCCCTATAGCCCAGTATCAATCCCCAAACGAATCCCACTGTCCCGCTGTCTCCCCATAGCCCTGTATCAATCCGCAAAGTAATCCCACTGGCTTTCTCTCTCCCTATAGCCCAGTATCAATCCCCAAACTAATCCCACTGTCCCGCTCTCTCCCCATCGCCCAGCCTCAATCCCCAAACTAATCCCACTGTCCCACTCTCTCCCCATAGCCCAGAATCAATCCCAAAACTAATCCTACTGTCCCGCTCTCACCCCATAGCCCAGTATCAATTCCCAAACTAATCCCACTGTCCCACTCTCTCCCCATAGCCCGGTGTCAATCCCCAAACTAATCTCACTGTCCTGCTCTCTCCCCATAGCCCAGTATCAATCCCCAAACTAATCCCGCTGTCCCACTCTCTCCCCATAGCCCAGTATCAATCCCCAAACTAATCCCACTGTCCTGCTGTCTCCCCATAGCCCAGTATCAATCCCCAAACTAATCCCTCTGTCCCTCTCTCTCTCCATCGCCCAGTATCAATCCCCAAACTAATCCCACTGTCCCGATCTCACACCATAGCCCGGTGTCAATCCCCAAACTAATCCCACTGTCCCGCTCTCTCCCCATAGCCCAGGCTCAATCCCCAAACTAATCCACTGCCCAACTCTCTCCCCATAGCCCAGTATCAACCCCCAAACTAATCGCACTGTCCCGCTCTCTCCCCACAGCCCAGTATCAAACCCCAAACTAATCCCACTGCCCCGCTCTCTCCCCATAGCCCAGTATCAATCCTGAAACTGATACCACTGTCCCACACTCTCCCCATAGCCCAGTATCAATCCCTAAACTATTCCCACTGCCGCACTTTCTCCCCATAGCCCTGTATCAAGCTCCAAACTAATCCCACTGTCCCGCTCTCTCCCCATAGCCCTGTATCAATCCCCAAACTAATCCCACTGCCCCGCTCTCTCCCCGTAGCCCTGTATCAATCCCCAAACTAATCCCACTGCCCCGCTCTCTCCCCACAGCCCAGTATCAATCCCCAAACTAATCCCACTGCCCCACTCTCTCCCCGTAGCCCTGTATCAATCCCCAAACTAATCCCACTGCCCCGCTCTCTCCCCACAGCCCAGTATCCATCCCCAAACTAATCCCACTGCCCCACTCTCTCCCCGTAGCCCTGTATCAATCCCCAAACTAATCCCACTGTCCCGCTCTCTCCCCATAGCCCAGTGTCAATCCTTGACTAATCCCACTGTCCCGCTCTATCCGCATAACCCAGTATCAATCCCCAAACAAATCCCACTGCCCTGCTCTCTCGCCCTGTATCAATCCCCAAACTAATCCCACTGCCCCGCTCTTTCCCATAGACCATTAATCAATCCCAAACTAATCCCACTGCCCCGCTCTCTCCCCACAACACTGTATCAATTCCCAAACTAATCCCACTGCCCCGCTCTCTCCCCATAGCCCAGTATCAATTCCCAAACTAATGCCACTGCCCCGCTCTCTCCCCATAACCCAGTATCAATTCCCAAACTAATCCCACTGCACCGCTCTCTCCCCATAGCCCTGTATCAATCCCCAAACTAATCCCACTGCCCCGCTCTCTCCCCATAACCCAGTATCAATCCCCAAACTAATCCCACTGTCCCGCTCTCTCCCCATAGACCAGTATCAATCCCCAAACTAATCCCACTTCCCCGCTCTCTCCCCATAGCCCTGTATCAATCCCAAACTAATCCAACTGTCCCGCTGTCTCCCCATAGCCCAGTATCAAACCCCAAACTAATCCCACTGCCCTGCTCTCTCCCCATATCCCAGTATCGATCCCAAACTAATCGCACTGTCCCGCTCTCTCCCCATAGCCCTGTATCAATCTGCAAAGTAATCCCACTGGCTTTCTCTCTCCCCATAGCCCAGTATCAATCCCCAAACAAATCCCACTGTCTCGCTCTCTCCCCATAGCCCTGTATCAATCCCCAAACTATTCCCACAGTCCCTCTCTCTCCCCATAGCCATGTATCAATCCCCAAACTAATCCCACAGCCCCGCTCTCTCCCCATAGCCCTGTATCAATCCCCAAACTAATTCCACTGTCCCGCTCTCTCCCCATAGCCCGTATCAATCCCCAAACTAATACTACAGCCCTGCTGTCCCCCCTTGGCCAGTATCAATCCCCAAACTAATCCCACTGTCCCGCCCTCTACCCAAAGCCCAGTATCCATCCGCAATCTAATCCCACTGTCCCGCTCTCTCCCCATAGCCCAGTATCAATCCCCAATTTAATCCCACTGTCCCGCTCTCTCCCCATAGCCCAGTATCAATTCCCAAACTAATCCCACTGCTCCGCTCTCTCCCCATAGCCCAGTATCAGTCCCCAAACTAATCCCACTGTCCCACTCTCTCCCCATAGCCCAGCCTCAATCCCCAAACTAATCCCACTGTCCCACTCTCTCCCCATAGCCCAGTATCAATCCCCAAACTAATCCCACTGTCCTGCTTTCTCCCCATATCCCAGTATCAATCCCCAAACTAATCCCACTGTCCCTCTCTCTCTCCATCGCCCTGTATCAATCCCCAAACTAATCCCACTCTCCCGCTCTCACCCCATAGCCCGGTGTCAATCCCCAAACTAATCCCACTGCCCCGCTCTATCCCCATCGCCCAGTATCAATCCCAAACGAATCCCACTGTCCCGCTGTCTCCCTGTAGCCCAGTATCAATCCCCAAACTAATCCCAGTGCCCCGTTCTCTCCCCATAGCCCAGTATCAATCCCCAAACTAATCCCACTGTCCCGCACTCTCCCCGTAGCCCAGTATCAATCCCCAAACTATTCCCACTGCCGCACTTTCTCCCCACAGCCCTGTATCAATCCCCAAACTAATCGCACTGTCCCGCTCTCTCCCCATAGCCCAGTATCAATCCCAGACTAATCCCACTGTCCCGCTCTATCCGCATTACCCAGTATCAATCCCCAAACAAATCCCACTGCCCTGCTCTCTCGCCCTGTATCAATCCCCAAACTAATCCCACTGCCCCGCTCTCTCCCCACAACCCTGTATCAATTCCCAAACTAATCCCACTGCCCCGCTCTCTCCCCATAGCCCAGTATCAATCCCCAAACTAATCCCACTGTCCCGCTCTTTCCCCATAGCCCAGTATCAATCCTGAAACTGATCCCACTGAGACGCACTCTCCCCATAGCCCAGTATCAATCCCCAAACTATTCCCACTGCCGCCCTTTCTCCCCACAGCCCAGTATCAAGCCCCAAACTAATCCCACTGTCCCGCTCTCACCCCATAGCCCAGGCTCAATCCCCAAACTAATCCCAATTCCTCGCTCTATCCCCATCGCCCAGTATCATTCCCAAACTAATCGCACTGACCCGCTCTCTCCCCATAGCCCTGTATCAATCCCCAAACTAATCCACTGCCCAACTCTCTCCCCATTGCCCAGTATCAACCCCCAAATTAATCGCACTGTCCCGCTCTCTCCCCACAGCCCAGTATCAATCCCAGACCAATCCCACTGCCCCGCTCCCACCCCATAACCCAGAATCAATCCCCAAACTAATCCCACTGCCCTGCGCTCTCCCCATAGCCCAGCAGCAATCCCCAAACTACTCCCACTGCCCTGTGCTCTCCCCATAGCCCAGTATCAATCCCCAATCTAATCGCACTGCCCCGCTCTCTCCCCAAAGCCCAGTATCAATCCCCAAACTAATCCCACTGTCCCGCTTCCCGCCCATAGCCCAGTATCAATCCCCAAACTAATCCCACTGTCCCGCTTCCCGCCCATAGCCCAGTGTCAGTCCCCAAACTAATCCCACTGCCCAACTCTCTCCCCATTGCCCAGTGTCAACCCCCAAACTAATCCCACTGTCCCGCTCTCTCCCCATAGCCCTGTCTCAATCCCCAGACTAATCCCACTGCCCTGCTCTCTCCCTGTAGCCCAGTATCAATCCCCAAACTAATCCCACTGTCCCGCTGTCTCCCTGTAGCCCAGTATCAATCCCCACACTAATCCCAGTGCCTCGTTCTCTCCCCATAGCCCAGTATCAATCCCCAAACTAATCCCACTGTCCCGCTCTCTCCCCATAGCCCTGTATCAATCCCCAAACTAATCCCACTGTCTCGCTCTCTCCCATGGCCCTGCTTTAATCTCCAAACTAATCCCACTGTCCCGCTCTCTCCCAATAGCCCTGTATCAATCCCCAAACTAATCCCACTGTCCTGCTCTCTCCCCATAGTCCGTATCAATCCCCAAAATAATCCCAAAGCCCTCCTCTCTCCCCATAGCCCCTTATCAAATCCCAAACTAATCCCACTATCCAGCACTCTCCCTATAGCCCAGTATCAATTCCCAAACTAATCCCACTGTCCCGCTCTCTCCCCATAGCCCAGTATCAATCCCCAATCTAATCCCACTGTCCCACTCTCTCCCCATAGCCCAGTATCAATCCTGAAACTGATCCCACTGAGACGCACTCTCCCCATTGCCCAGTATCAATCCCCAAACTATTCCTACTGCCGCACTTTCTCCCCACAGCCCAGTATCAATCCCCAAACTAATCCCACTGCCCCACTCTCTCCCCATAGCCCTGTATCAATCCCCAAACTAATCCCACTGCCCCGCTCTCTCCCCATAGCCCAGTATCAATCCTGAAACTGATCCCACTGAGACGCACTCTCCCCATAGCCCAGTCTCAATCCCCAAACTATTCCCACTGCCGCATTTTCTCCCCATAGCCCTGTATCAAGGCCCAAACTACAACCACTGCCCTGCTCTCTCCCCATAGCCCTGTATCAATCCCCAAACTAATCCCACTGCCCCGCTCTCTCCACATAGCCCAGTATCAATCCCCAAACTAATCCCACTGTCCCGCTCTCTCCCCACAGCCCAGTATCAATCCCCAAACTAATCCCACTGCCCTGCTCTCTCGCCATAGCCCAGTATCAATCCCCAAACTAATCCCACTGCCCCACTCTCTCCCCATAGCCCTGTATCAATCCCCAAACTAATCCCACTGCCCCGCTCTCTCCCCATAGCCCTGTATCATTCCTCAAACTAATCCCACTGCCGCGCTCTCTCCCCATAGCCCAGTATCAATCCTGAAACTGATCCCACTGTGACGCACACTCCCCATAGCCCAGTATCAATCCCCAAACTATTCCCACTGCCGCATTTTCTCCCCATAGCCCTGTATCAAGCCCCAAACTAATCCCACAGCCCTGCTCTCTCCCCATAGCCCTGTATCAATCCCCAAACTAATCCCACTGCCCCGCTCTCTCCACATAGCCCAGTATCAACCCCAAACTAATCCCACTGTCCCGCTCTCTCCCCACAGCCCAGTATCAATCCCAAACTAATCCCACTGCCCTGCTCTCTCGCCATAGCCCAGTATCAATCCCCAAACTAATCCCACTGTCCCTCTCTCTCCCCATAGCCCAGTATCAATCCCCAAACTAATCCCACTGTCCCGCTCTTTCCCCATAGCCCAGTATCAATCCTGAAACTGATCCCACTGAGACGCACTCTCCCCATAGCCCAGTATCAATCCCCAAACTATTCCCACTGCCGCCCTTTCTCCCCACAGCCCAGTATCAAGCCCCAAACTAATCCCACTGTCCCGCTCTCACCCCATAGCCCGTTGTCAATCCCCAAACTAATCCCATTTCCCGCTCTCTCCCCATAGCCCAGGCTCAATCCCCAAACTAATCCCACTGCCCCGCTCTATCCCCATCGCCCAGTATCATTCCCAAACTAATCCACTGCCCAGCTCTCTCCCCATTGCCCAGTATCAACCCCCAAATTAATCGCACTGTCCCGCTCTCTCCCCACAGCCCAGTATCAAACCCCACACTAATCCCACTGCCCCGCTCCCACCCCATAACCCAGAATCAATCCCCAAACTAATCCCACTGCCCTGCGCTCTCCCCATAGCCCAGCAGCAATCCCCAAACTAATCCCACTGCCCTGTGCTCTCCCCATTGCCCAGTATCAATCCCCAATCTAATCGCACTGCCCCGCTCTCTCCCCAAAGCCCAGTATCAATCCCCAAACTAATCCCACTGTCCCGCTTCCCGCCCATAGCCCAGTATCAATCCCCAAACTAATCCCACTGTCCCGCTTCCCGCCCATAGCCCAGTGTCAGTCCCCAAACTAATCCCACTGCCCAACTCTCTCCCCATTCCCCAGTGTCAACCCCCAAACTAATCCCACTGTCCCGCTCTCTCCCCATAGCCCTGTCTCAATCCCCAGACTAATCCCACTGCCCTGCTCTCTCCCTGTAGCCCAGTATCAATCCCCAAACTAATCCCACTGTCCCGCTGTCTCCCTGTAGCCCAGTATCAATCCCCAAACTAATCCCAGTGCCCCGTTCTCTCCCCATAGCCCAGTATCAATCCCCAAACTAATCCCACTGTCCCGCTCTCTCCCCATAGCCCTGTATCAATCCCCAAACTAATCCCACTGTCTCGCTCTCTCCCATAGCCCTGCTTTAATCTCCAAACTAATCCCACTGTCCCGCTCTCTCCCCATAGCCCTGTATCAATCCCCAAACTAATCCCACTGTCCTGCTCTCTCCCCATAGTCCGTATCAATCCCCAAAGTAATCCCAAAGCCCTCCTCTCTCCCCATAGCCCCTTATCAAATCCCAAACTAATCCCACTATCCAGCTTTCTCCCTATAGCCCAGTATGAATTCCCAAACTAATCCCACTGTCCCGCTCTCTCCCCATAGCCCAGTATCAATCCTGAAACTGATCCCACTGAGACGCACTCTCCCCATTGCCCAGTATCAATCCCCAAACTATTCCCACTGCCGCCCTTTCTCCCCACAGCCCAGTATCAATCCCCAAACTAATCCCACTACCCCGCTCTCTCCCCATAGCCCTGTATCAATCCCCAAACTAATCCCACTGTCCCGCTCTCTCCCCATAGCCCAGTATCAATCCCAGACTAATCCCACTGTCCCGCTCTATCCGCATAACCCAGTATCAATCCCCAAACAAATCCCACTGCCCTGCTCTCTCGCCCTGTATCAATCCCCAAACTAATCCCACTGCCCCGCTCTTTCCCATAGACCATTAATCAATCCCAACCTAATCCCACTGCCCCGCTCTCTCCCCACAACCCTGTATCAATTCCCAAACTAATCCCACTGCCCCGCTCTCTCCCCATAGCCCAGTATCAATTCCCAAACTAATGCCACTGCCCCGCTCTCTCCCCATAACCCAGTATCAATTCCCAAACTAATCCCACTGTCCCGCTCTCTCCCCATAGACCAGTATCAATCCCCAAACTAATCCCACTGCCCCGCTCTCTCCCCATAGCCCTGTATCAATCCCAAACTAATCCAACTGTCCCGCTGTCTCCCCATAGCCCAGTATCAAACCCCAAACTAATCCCACTGCCCTGCTCTCTCCCCATATCCCAGTATCGATCCCAAACTAATCGCACTGTCCCGCTCTCTCCCCATAGCCCTGTATCAATCTGCAAAGTAATCCCACTGGCTTTCTCTCTCCCTATAGCCCAGTATCAATCCCCAAACGAATCCCACTGTCCCGCTCTCTCCCCATAGCCCTGTATCCATCCCCAAACTAATCCTGCTGCACGGCTCTCTCCCCTCATAGCCCAGTTTCAATCCCCAAACTAATCCCACTGCCCCGCTCTCTCCCCATAGCCCTGTATCAATCCCCAAACTATTCCCACAGTCCCTCTCTCTCCCCATAGCCATGTATCAATCCCCAAACTAATCCCACAGCCCCGCTCTCTCCCCATAGCCCTGTATCAATCCCCAAACTAATCCCACTGTCCCGCTCTCTCCCCATAGCCCGTATCAATCCCCAAACTAATACTACAGCCCTGCTGTCCCCCCTTGGCCAGTATCAATCCCCAAACTAATCCCACTGTCCCGCCCTCTACCCAAAGCCCAGTATCCATCCCCAATCTAATCCCACTGTCCCGCTCTCTCCCCATAGCCCAGTATCAATCCCCAATCTAATCCCACTGTCCCGCTCTCTCCCCATAGCCCAGTATCAATCCCCAAACTAATCCCACTGTCCCGCCCTCTACCCATAGCCCTGTATCAGTCCCCAAACTAATCCCACTGTCCCGCTCTCTCTCCATAGCCCAGTATCAATCCCAGACTAATCCCACTGTCCCGCTCTATCCGCATAACCCAGTATCAATCCCCAAACAAATCCCACTGCCCTGCTCTCTCGCCCTGTATCAATCCCCAAACTAATCCCACTGCCCCGCTCTTTCCCATAGACCATTAATCAATCCCATACTAATCCCACTGCCCCGCTCTCTCCCCACAACCCTGTATCAATTCCCAAACTAATCCCACTGCCCCGCTCTCTCCCCATAGCCCAGTATCAATTCCCAAACTAATCCCAGTGCCCCGCTCTCTCCGCATAGCCCAGTATCAATCTCCAAACTAATCGCACTGCCCCGCTCTCTCCCCATAGCCCAGTATCAATTCCCAAACTAATGCCACTGCCCCGCTCTCTCCCCATAACCCAGTATCAATCCCCAAACTAATCCCACTGTCCCGCTCTCTCCCCATAGACCAGTATCAATCCCCAAACTAATCCCACTGCCCCGCTCTCTCCCCATAGCCCTGTATCAATCCCAAACTAATCCAACTGTCCCGCTGTCTCCCCATAGCCCAGTATCAAACCCCAAACTAATCCCACTGCCCTGCTCTCTCCCCATATCCCAGTATCGATCCCAAACTAATCGCACTGTCCCGCTCTCTCCCCATAGCCCTGTATCAATCTGCAAAGTAATCCCACTGGCTTTCTCTCTCCCTATAGCCCAGTATCAATCCCCAAACAAATCCCACTGTCTCGCTCTCTCCCCATAGCCCTGTATCAATCCCCAAACTATTCCCACAGTCCCTCTCTCTCCCCATAGCCATGTATCAATCCCCAAACTAATCCCACAGCCCCGCTCTCTCCCCATAGCCCTGTATCAATCCCCAAACTAATTCCACTGTCCCGCTCTCTCCCCATAGCCCGTATCAATCCCCAAACTAATACTACAGCCCTGCTGTCCCCCCTTGGCCAGTATCAATCCCCAAACTAATCCCACTGTCCCGCCCTCTACCCAAAGCCCAGTATCCATCCCCAATCTAATCCCACTGTCCCGCTCTCTCCCCATAGCCCAGTATCAATCCCCAATCTAATCCCACTGTCCCGGCCTCTACCCAAAGCCCAGTATCAATCCCCAATCTAATCCCACTGTCCCGCTCTCTCCCCATAGCCCAGTATCAATTCCCAATCTAATCCCACTGTCCCGCTCTCTCCACATAGCCCTGTATCAGTCCCCAAACTAATCCCACTGTCCCGCTCCCTCCCCATAGCCCAGCCTCAATCCCCAAACTAATCCCACTGTCCCACTCTCTCCCCATAGCCCAGAATCAATCCCAAAACTAATCCTACTGTCCCGCTCTCACCCCATAGCCCAGTATCAATTCCCAAACTAATCCCACTGTCCCACTCTCTCCCCATAGCCCGGTGTCAATCCCCAAACTAATCCCACTGTCCCGCTCTCTCCCCCATAGCCCAGTATCAATCCCCAAACTAATCCCGCTGTCCCACTCTCTCCCCATAGCCCAGTATCAATCCCCAAACTAATCTCACTGTCCTGCTTTCTCCCCATAGCCCAGTATCAATCCCCAAACTAATCCCACTGTCCCTCTCTCTCTCCATCGCCCTGTATCAATCCCCAAACTAATCCCACTGTCCCGCTCTCTCCCCATAGCCCTGTATCAATCCCCAAACTAATCCCACTGTCCCGCTCTCACCCCATAGCCGGTGTCAATCCCCAAACTAATCCCACTGTCCCGCTCTCTCCCCATAGCCCAGGCTCAATCCCCAAACTAATCCCACTGCCCCGCTCTATCCCCATCGCCCAGTATCAATCCCAAACTAATCGCACTGTCCCGCTCTCTCCCCATAGCCCTGTATCAATCCCCAAACTAATCCACTGCCCAACTCTCTCCCTGTAGCCCAGTATCAATCCCCAAACGAATCCCACTGTCCCGCTCTCTCCCCATAGCCCAGTTTCAATCCCCAAACTAATCCCACTGTCCCGCTGTCTCCCTGTAGCCCAGTATCAATCCCCAAACTAATCCCAGTGCCCCGTTCTCTCCCCATAGCCCAGTATCAATCCCCAAACTAATCCCACTGTCCCGCACTCTCCCCGTAGCCCAGTATCAATCCCCAAACTATTCCCACTGCCGCACTTTCTCCCCACAGCCCAGTATCAATCCCCAAACTAATCCCACTGCCTCACTCTCTCCCCATAGCCCTGTATCAATCCCCAAACTAATCCCACTGCCCCGCTCTCTCCCCATTGCCCTGTATCATTCCCCAAACTAATCCCACTGCCGCACTCTCTCCCCATAGCCCAGTATCAATCCTGAAACTGATCCCACTGTGACGCACTCTCCCCATAGCCCAGTATCAATCCGCAAACTATTCCCACTGCCGCACTTTCTCCCCATAGCCCTGTATCAAGCCCCAAACTAATCCCACTGCCCTGCTCTCTCCCCATAGCCCTGTATCAATCCCCAAACTAACCCCACTGCCCCGCTCTTTCCCATAGCCCATTAATCAATGCCAAACTAATCTCACTGGTCCGGTCTATCCCCATAGCCCTGTATCAATCCCCAAACTAATCCTGCTGCCCCACTCTCTCCCCTCATAGCGCAGTTTCAATCCCCAAACTAATCCCACTGCCCCGCTCTCTCCCCATAGCCCAGTATCAATCCCCAAACTAATCCCACTGTCCTGCTCTCTCCCCATAGCCCAGTATCAATCCCAGACTAATCCCACTGTCCCGCTCTATCCGCATAACCCAGTATCAATCCCCAAACAAATCCCCACTGCCCTGCTCTCTCGCCCTGTATCAATCCCCAAACTAATCCCACTGCCCCGCTCTTTCCCATAGACCATTAATCAATCCCAAACTAATCCCACTGCCCCACTCTCTCCCCACAACCCTGTATCAATTCTCAAACTAATCCCACTGCACCGCTCTCTCCCCATAGCCCAGTATCAATTTCCAAACTAATGCCACTGCCCCGCTCTCTCCCCATAACCCAGTATCAATCCCCAAACTAATCCCACTGCCCCGCTCTCTCCCCATAGCCCTGTATCAATCCCAAACTAATCCAACTGTCCCGCTGTCTCCCCATAGCCCAGTATCAAACCCCAAACTAATCCCACTGCCCTGCTCTCTCCCCATATCCCAGTATCGATCCCAAACTAATCGCACTGTCCCGCTCTCTCCCCATAGCCCTGTATCAATCTGCAAAGTAATCCCACTGGCTTTCTCTCTCCCTATAGCCCAGTATCAATCCCCAAACAAATCCCACTGTCTCGCTCTCTCCCCATAGCCCTGTATCAATCCCCAAACTATTCCCACAGTCCCTCTCTCTCCCCATAGCCATGTATCAATCCCCAAACTAATCCCACAGCCCCGCTCTCTCCCCATAGCCCTGTATCAATCCCCAAACTAATTCCACTGTCCCGCTCTCTCCCCATAGCCCGTATCAATCCCCAAACTAATACTACAGCCCTGCTGTCCCCCCTTGGCCAGTATCAATCCCCAAACTAATCCCACTGTCCCGCCCTCTACCCAAAGCCCAGTATCCATCCCCAATCTAATCCCACTGTCCCGCTCTCTCCCCATAGCCCAGTATCAATCCCCAATCTAATCCCACTGTCCCGGCCTCTACCCAAAGCCCAGTATCAATCCCCAATCTAATCCCACTGTCCCGCTCTCTCCCCATAGCCCAGTTTCAATTCCCAAACTAATCCCACTGCCCCGCTCTCTCCCCATAGCCCAGTATCAGTCCCCAAACTAATCCCACTGTCCCGCTCCCTCCCCATAGCCCAGCCTCAATCCCCAAACTAATCCCACTGTCCCACTCTCTCCCCATAGCCCAGAATCAATCCCAAAACTAATCCCTACTGTCCCGCTCTCACCCCATAGCCCAGTATCAATTCCCAAACTAATCCCACTGTCCCACTCTCTCCCCATAGCCCGGTGTCAATCCCCAAACTAATCCCACTGTCCCGCTCTCTCCCCATAGCCCAGTATCAATCCCCAAACTAATCCCGCTGTCCCACTCTCTCCCCATAGCCCAGTATCAATCCCCAAACTAATCCCACTGTCCTGCTTTCTCCCCATAGCCCAGTATCAATCCCCAAACTAATCCCACTGTCCCTCTCTCTCTCCATCGCCCTGTATCAATCCCCAAACTAATCCCACTGTCCCGCTCTCACCCCATAGCCCGGTGTCAATCCCCAAACTAATCCCACTGTCCCCGCTCTCTCCCCATAGCCCAGGCTCAATCCCCAAACTAATCCCACTGTCCCGCACTCTCCCCGTAGCCCAGTATCAATCCCCAAACTATATTCCCACTGCCGCACTTTCTCCCCACAGCCCAGTATCAATCCCCAAACTAATCCCACTGCCGCACTCTCTCCCCATAGCCCTGTATCAATCCCCAAACTAATCCCACTGCCCCGCTCTCTCCCCATTGCCCTGTATCATTCCCCAAACAAATCCCACTGCCGCACTCACTCCCCATAGCCCAGTATCAATCCTGAAACTGATCCCACTGTGACGCACTCTCCCCATAGCCCAGTATCAATCCGCAAACTATTCCCACTGCCGCACTTTCTCCCCATAGCCCTGTATCAAGCCCCAAACTAATCCCACTGCCCTGCTCTCTCCCCATAGCCCTGTATCAATCCCCAAACTAACCCCACTGCCCCGCTCTTTCCCATAGCCCATTAATCAATGCCAAACTAATCTCACTGGTCCGGTCTATCCCCATAGCCCTGTATCAATCCCCAAACTAATCCTGCTGCCCCCACTCTCTCCCCTCATAGCCCAGTTTCAATCCCCAAACTAATCCCACTGCCCCGCTCTCTTCCCCATAGCCCAGTATCAATCCCCAAACTAATCCCACTGTCCCGCTGTCTCCCCATAGCCCAGCCTCAATCCCCAAACTAATCCCACTGTCCCGCTCTCACCCCATAGCCCGGTGTCAATCCCCAAACTAATCTCACTGTCCTGCTCTCTCCCCATAGCCCAGTATCAATCCCAAAACTAATCCCGCTGTCCCACTCTCTCCCCATAGCCCAGTATCAATCCCCAAACTAATCCCATTGTCCTGCTCTCTCCCCATAGCCCAGTATCAATCCCCAAACTAATCCCACTGTCCCTTTCTCTCTCCATCGCCCTGTATCAATCCCCAAACTAATCCCACTGTCCCGCTCTCACCCCATAGCCCGGTGTCAATCCCCAAACTAATCCCACTGTCCCCGCTCTCTCCCCATAGCCCAGGCTCAATCCCCAAACTAATCCCACTGCCCCGCTCTATCCCCATCGCCCAGTATCAATCCCAAACTAATCGCACTGTCCCGCTCTCTCCCCATAGCCCTGTATCAATCCCCAAACTAATCCGCTGCCCAACTCTCTCCCTGTAGCCCAGTATCAATCCCCAAACGAATCTCACTGTCCCGCTCTCTCCCCATAGC
>JANJGN010002783.1:55000-59347 GCA_026770705.1 Isurus oxyrinchus
CACCCTTACCCCACTCCCAAACCCCTCCCTAACCCCCCACCCTAACCCCCTCCCAACCCCCCCACCCTTACCCCCCTCCCTACCCCCCACCCTTACCCCCCACCCAACCCCCCACCCTTACCCCCCACCCTTACCCCCCTCCCTTACCCCACTCCCTTACCCCCCTCCCTAACCCCCTCCCTTACCCCCCACCCTTACCCCCCTCCCTACCCCCCTCCCATCCCCCCACCCTTCCCCCCCTCCCTTCCCCCCTCCCTTCCCCCCTCCCTTACCCCCTCCCTTACTCACTCCCTTACTCCACTCCCTTACTCCACTCCCTTACCACCACTCCCATACCCACTCCCCTACCCCCCTCCCTTAACCCCCTCCCTTACCCCACTCCCTTCCCCCTTCCCTTACCCACCTCCCTTACTGCACTCCCTTACCCCACTCCCTTACCCACTCCCTTACCCCACTCCCTTCCCCCCACCCTTCCCCCCTCCCTACCCCCCCCTCCCACCCCACCCATCCCCCCTCCCTTACCCCACTCCCTCCCCCCTCCCTTACCCCCACCCATTACCCCCACCCCCCCTCCCTACCCCCTCCCTTACCCCCCTCCCTTACCCCCCTCCCTAACCCCCCCACTCTACCCCCCCCCTTACCCCCCTCCCATACCCCCCTCCCTTACCCCCTCCCTTACCCCCTCCCTTACCCTCCTTCCATTCCCCCTCCCTTACCCCACTCCCTTACCCCCTTCCCTTACCCCTTCCCTTATCCCCTCCCTTACCCCCTCCCTTACCCCACTCCCTTACCCCTTCCCTTATCCCCTCCCTTACCCCACTCCCTTCCCCCCTCCCTTACCCCACTCCCTTACCCCCCTCCCTTACCCCCCTCCCTTACCCCCCTCCCTTACCCCCCTCCCTTACCCCCCTCCCTTACCCCCCTCCCTTACCCCCCTCCCTTACCCCCCTCCCTTACCCCCCTCCCTTACCCCCCCTCCCGTACCCCCCTCCCGTACCCTCCTTCCATTCCCCCTCCTCCCCCCCTTCTCCTCCCTTCTCCCCCCTCCCTTACCCCCTCCCTTACCCCCTCCCTTACCCCCCTCCCTTACCCCCCCTCCCTTACCCCCCTCCCTTACCCCCCTCCCTTACCCCCCTCCCTTACCCCCCTCCCTTACCCCCCTCCCTTACCCCCCTCCCTTACCCCCCTCCCTTACCCTCCTTCCATTCCCCCTCCTCCCCCCCTTCTCCTCCCTTCTCCCCCTCTCCCTTACCCCCACTCCCTTACCCCCCTCCCTTACCCCCCTCCCTTACCCCCCTCCCTTACCCCCCTCCCTTACCCCCCTCCCTTACCCCCCTCCCTTACCCCCCTCCCTTACCCCCCTCCCTTACCCCTGCCCTTACCCCACACCCTTCCCCCCTCCCTTACCCCACACCCTTCCCCCCTCCCTTCCCCCCTCCCTTCCCCCCTCCCTTCCCCCCTCCCTTCCCCCCTCCCTTCCCCCCTCCCTTCCCCCCTCCCTTCCCCCCTCCCTTACCCCCCCTCCCTTACCCCCTCCCTTACTCCACTCCCTTACTCCACTCCCTTACTCCACTCCCTTACTCCACTCCCTTACCCCACTCCCTTACCCCCCTCCCTTACCCCTCCCTTACCCCACTCCCTTCCCCCTTCCCTTACCCACCTCCCTTACCCCACTCCCTTACCCCACTCCCTTACCCCACTCCCTTACCCCACTCCCTTCCCCCCTCCCTTCCCCCCTCCCTTCCCCCCTCCCTTCCCCCCTCCCTTCCCCCCTCCCTTCCCCCCTCCCTTCCCCCCTCCCTTCCCCCCTCCCTTCCCCCCTCCCTTCCCCCCCTCCCTTCCCCCCCTCCCTTCCCCCTTCCCTTTCCCCCTTCCCTTTCCCCCTTCCCTTACCCCCTTCGCTTGCCCCCTCCCTTTCCCCCCCCCGCAGGCGGTACTGTAAGCGGGTGGTCATGGCCGCGCGGCTGAAGGGCGGGCGTCTGGTGCTGAAGTCCTTCAAGGACATCCCGCTGGAGAACCTGGAGCACCTGCTGCCGGCGGTGCGGATGCGATTCAGCCTGAAGGACCGCACCTTCATCTCCTTCACCCTGCTGGCCGGCGGCTCGGCCCTCTTCGCCAACCTGACCGTGCTGGGCCTCTACAGCCTGAAGGTAGACTTCCTGCTGCTGCTGCTGCTGTTCGCCACGCTGATGGTGCACCGCTCCCAGCGCCTCTTCCAGCGCCGGCGTGACCACCACGCCCTCAACCACGCCAACACGCTCTACACCAAGAGCACGTCCAACAACGGCGAACTGCTGGTCAGCCTGGTGCGGCGCGCCCAGCAAGAGCACCTCAAGGAACTGATGCTGGCCCACGCCTTCAGACTGCTCCTCCGGCAACAGCAACCACAGCGGGGCCCCAGTGACGGTGAGTACAGCTCCTCCGACACTATCCCCATCAAACACTCCCAGGACAGGTACAGCACGGGGTGAGATACAGAGTAAAGCTCCTTCTACACCGTCCCCATCAAACACTCCCAGGACAGGTACAGCACGGGGTTAGATACAGAGTAAATCTCCCTCTACACTGTCCCCATCAAACACTCCCAGGACAGGTACAGCACAGGGTTAGATACAGAGTAAAGCTCCCTCTACACCGTCCCCATCAAACACTCCCAGGACAGGTACAGCACAGGGTTAGATACAGAGTAAAGCTCCCTCTACACTGTCCCCATCAAACACTCCCAGGACAGGTACAGCACGGGGTTAGATACAGAGTAATTCTCCCTCTACACTGTCCCCATCAAACACTCCCAGGACAGGTACAGCACGGGTTTAGATACAGAGTAAAGCTCCCTCTACACTGTCCCCGTCAAACACACCCAGGACAGGTACAGCACAGGGTTAGATACAGAGTAAAGCTCCCTCTACACTGTCCCCATCAAACACTCCCAGGACAGGTACAGCACAGGGTTAGATACAGAGTAAAGCTCCCCCGACACCGTCCCCATCAAACACTCCCAGGACAGGTACAGCACGGGGTTAGATACAGAGTAAAGCTCCCTCTACACCGTCCCCATCAAACACTCCCAGGACAGGTACAGCACGGGGTTAGATACAGAGTAAAGCTCCCTCTACACTGTCCCCATCAAACACTCGCAGAACAGGTACAGCACGGGGTTAGATACAGAGTAAAGCTCCCTCTACACTGTCCCCATCAAACACTCCGAGGACAGGTACAGCACTGGGTTAGATGCAGAGTAAAGCTCCCTCTACACTGCCCCCATCAAACACTCCCAGGACAGGTACAGCACGGGGTTGGATACAGAGTAAAGCTCCCTCTACACTGTCCCCCATCAAACACTCCCAGGACAGGTACAGCACGGGGTTGGATACAGAGTAAAGCTCCCTCTACACTGTCCCCATCAAACACTCCCAGGACAGGTACAGCACGGGGTTAGATACAGAGTAAAGCTCCATCTACACTGTCCCCATCAAACACTCCCAGGACAGGTACAGCACGGGGTTAGATACAGAGTAAAGCTCCATCTACACTGTCCCCATCAAACACTCCCAGGACAGGTACAGCACGGGGTTGGATACAGAGTAAAGCTCCCTCTACACTCTCCCCATCAAACACAGGCAGCACGAGGTAACCGTGTTGAAGTGGAACGTCAGCCCTGATCTCGCTGAATGGCGCAGTGGGCTCGAAGGGCTGAGCGTCCTTATCCCGCTCCTATTTCCATTTCACATGTCTTAGCTCAACACCGTCTTCTTGCACAACCCCCGAATCCCTTGACGTTTTTAAGGTGCAGAGATCAGTCGATCTCGGCCTTGAACGTGCTGAAAGACTGAACCACACCTCGCCCCGTGGGGCGGAGAATTCCAAAGATTCACCACCTTCCGAGTGAAGGCATTGCTGCTCATCTCAGTGCAAAGCGGCCTTATTCTGAGACTGTGCCCCCTTGTTCTAGACCAGAGGGAATCTCCTCCCTGCATCTACCCTGGCGTGCAACCTCTAAAGAATTTTGCGTGTCTGAATGAAATCACCTCTCATTCTTCCAAACTCCAGAGAATAGAGCCAGCCTATTTAGCCTACTTTCGTAGGGGAGTCCCTCCATCCCGGGAATTCGTTTAGTGAACCTTCACTGCACTCTGTCTGTGGCCAACAAGGCTGTTTCCTTTATTCCCCGTTATCATTTCTTCTGCCTGTGCCTCTTAAGGGACCACATTGACTTTAGCTACTCTCCTCCTTTTCACGTTCCTCTAACACCTGTTACCCTCTGTTTTTATGTCACCCGCTCGTTTACTCCTCGTATCCTATTTTCTCATTCCCTCTTTATCGCTTTCTTGGTCATCCGTTGCTGGC
>JANJGN010002784.1:0-59270 GCA_026770705.1 Isurus oxyrinchus
CACTGTCCCCATCAAACACTCCCAGGACAGGTACAGCACGAGGTTAGATACAGAGTAAATCCCCTCTACACTGTCCCCATCAAACACTCCCAGGACAGGTACAGCATGGAGTTAGATATAGATTAAAGCTCCCTCTACACTGTCCCCATCAAATACTCCCAGGACAGGTACAGCATGGAGTTAGATATAGATTGAAGCTCCCTCTACACTGTCCCCATCAAACACTCCCAGGACAGGTACAGCACGGGGTTAGATACAGAGTAAATCTCCCTCTACACTGTCCCCATCAAACACTCCCAGGACAGGTACAGCACGGGGTTAGATACAGAGTAAAGCTCGCTCTACACTGTCCCCATCAAACACTCCCAGGACAGATACAGCACGGGGTTAGATACAGAGTAAAGCTCGCTCTACACTGTCCCCATCAAACACTCCCAGGACAGGTACAGCACGAGGTTAGATACAGAGTAAATCCCCTCTACACTGTCCCCATCAAACACTCCCAGGACAGGTACAGCACGGGGTTAGATACAGAGTAAATCTACCTCTACACTGTCCCCATCAAACACTCCCAGGACAGGTACAGCACGGGGTTAGATACAGAGTAAATCTACCTCTACACTGTCCCCATCAAACACTCCCAGGACAGGTACAGCACGGGGTTAGATACAGAGTAAATCTTCCTCTACACTGTCCCCATCAAACACTCCCAGGACAGGTACAGCACGGGGTTAGATACAGAGTAAATCTCCCTCTACACTGTCCCCATCAAACACTCCCAGGATAGGTACAGCACGGGGTTAGATACAGAGTAAAGCTCGCTCTACACTGTCCCCATCAAACACTCCCAGGACAGGTACAGCACGGGGTTAGATACAGAGTAAAGCTCGCTCTACACTGTCCCCATCAAACACTCCCAGGACAGGTACAGCACGGGGTTAGATACAGAGTAAAGCTCACTCTACACTGTCCCCATCAAACACTCCCAGGACAGGTACAGCACGGGGTTAGATACAGAGTAAAGCTCACTCTACACTGTCCCCATCAAACACTCCCAGGACAGGTACAGCACGGGGTTAGATACAGAGTAAAGCTCGCTCTACACTGTCCCCATCAAACACTCCCAGGACAGGTACAGCACGGGGTTAGATACAGAGTAAAGCTCGCTCTACACTGTCCCCATCAAACACTCCCAGGACAGGTACAGCACGGGGTTAGATACAGAGTAAATCCCCTCTACACTGTCCCCATCAAACACTCCCAGGACAGGTACAGCACGGGGTTAGATACAGAGTAAATCCCCTCTACACTGTCCCCATCAAACACTCCCAGGACAGGTACAGCACGGGGTTAGATACAGAGTAAATCCCCTCTACACTGTCCCCATCAAACACTCCAGGACAGGTACAGCACGGGGTTAGATACAGAGTAAATCTACCTCTACACTGTCCATGCTCTGAGTCCAATCATCTCTCTCTCTCTCTCTGTGTCTTAGGGAAGATTCCCCACCTCCTATTAGCCGTGTCTCCAGTGTGAGGTCCGTGCGCAGCTACAAAGCCCATCAGGCTCGCAAAGCCCAGGATCTGACCTATTCCTGAACGGATAATCGAAATGATTCCCCATCGAACTCTGGACCATCCCCCACATTCCTGTCAGTTGCCGAGATCTCTCCCAGTGGTTTGAAACCCCTCTTCATATTCTGATCGTCTTGACAATTGTCCTCACAGCTTTGGCACATTCCCACAGCAAAGCAGCTTCCCCACAGCAAAGCAGCTTCCCCACAGCGGAGCAGGGTCCCCACAGAAGGGCAGGGTTTGTGGTGGGTGTGGGAGGGTCGGTTCGGGTTGGGTGGGGGTGGATCAGGTTGGGAGGGGGTTTGAGGTGAGTGGGGAAGGTTGGGTTGGTTGGGGGAGGGTCGGGTTGGGTTGGGTGGGGGTGGGTGAGGATGGAAGGGGGTTTGAGGTGGGTGGGGCATGTTCGGGAGGGTGGGTAAGGGTGGGTCGGGTCAAATTTGGTGGATGGGGGTGAGTCGGGTCGAATTGAGTGGGGGAGGGTGGATCGGGTGGGTCGGGTTGGGTGGGAGTGGGTCAGGTTCAGGAGGGTAGGTGGGGGTGGTTCGGGCTGGGAGGGGGTTTGAGGTGGTGGGGGTAAATGGAGTTGGGAAGGGGTTAGAGGTGGGTGGGGGTGGGTCATGTTCGGGAAGGTGGGTAGGTGTGGGTCAGATTTGGGAGGGTGGGTGGGGGAGGGTTGGGTTTGGATTGAGGGTGGGTGAGGGTCGGTTTGGGGGTTGGGGGGTGAGGGTCAGGTTGGGGGTGAGGGTGGGTGAGGGTCGGGTTGGGGGGTGAGGGTGGGTGAGGGTCGGGTTGGGGGGTTAGGGGGTGAGGGTCGGGTTGGGGGTGAGGGTGGGTGAGGGTCAAGTTGGGGGGGTAAGGCTGGGTGAGGGTCAGGTTGGGGGTGAGGGTCAGGTTGGAGGGTGAGGGTCAGGTTGGGGGTGAGGGTGGGTGATAGTCTGGTTGGGGGGTGTGGGTCCAGTTGGGGAGTGAGGGTCAGGTTGGAGGTGAGGGTCAGGTTGGGGGGTGAGTGTGGGTGAGGTTCGGGATGGGGATGAGGGTCGGGTTGGGGGGTGAGGGTCGGGTTGGGGGTTGAGGGTGGGTGTGGGTCAGGTTGGGGGTGAGAGTGGGGTTGGGGGTGGGGTTCTGGTTGGGGGTGAGGGTTGGGTTGGGGGGGTGAGGGTGGGTGAGGGTCGGATTGGGGGTGAGGGTCGGATTGGGGGTTGAGGGTCGGATTGGGGATGAGGGTCGGATTGGGGGGTGAAGGTCAGGTTGAGGGTGAGAGTGGGGTTGGGGGGTGGGGTTCTGGTTGGGGGTGAGGGTTGGGTTGGGGGGGTGAGGGTGGGTGAGGGTTGGGTTGGGGGGGTGAGGGTGGGTGAGGGTCGGATTGGGGGTGAGGGTCGGATTGGGGGGTGAAGGTCAGGTTGGGGGTGAGAGTGGGGTTGGGGGGTGGGGTTCTGGTTGGGGGTGAGGGTTGGGTTGGGGGGGTGAGGGTGGGTGAGGGTTGGGTTGGGGGGGTGAGGGTGGGTGAGGGTCGGATTGGGGGTGAGGGTCGGATTGGGGGGTGAAGGTCAGGTTGGGAGTGAGGGTGGGGTTGGGGGTGGGGTTCTCGTTGGGGGTGAGGGTTGGTTGGGGGGTGAGGGTGGGTGAGGGTCGGATTGGGGGTTTGGGATGGTGAGGGTCGGGTTGGGGGTGAGGGTGGGGTTGGGGGTGAGGGTCGGGTTGGGGGTGAGGGTGGGGTTGGGGGTGAGGGTGGGTGAGGGTCGGGTTGGGGGTGAGGGTGGGGTTGGGGGTGAGGGTGTTTGAGGGTGGGGTTGGGGGTGAGGGTGGGGTTGAGGGTGAGGGTGGGTGAGGGTCGGATTGGGGGTTGGGGGGGTGAGGGTGGGGTTGGGGGGTGAGGGTGGGGTTGGGGGTGAGGGTGGGTGAGGGTCGGGTTGGGGGTTGGGGGGGGTGAGGGTTGGGTTGGGGGGTGAGGGTCAGGTTGTGGCGGGAGGGTCAGGTTGGGAGTGTGGATTGGGTTGGGGGGTGAGGGGGTGACAGTTGGCTTGGGGGTTTGTTGACCCTGTGGGGATGTTGGGCTGTGGGAATCTCTGTGTTTGGGTCACTCTTTCTTCTTCTGCATCAACTGTTCTGTTGTGTAAATAATTGTTGAGAAACATGTGAACCAAACATCAAATTGATATTGTCACAAAAATGTTTCCTTATTTTTCATTTGTTTAAAAATTGGACAGGAACCTGCTTTAAAATGTGAGTCCAGCCTCCAGAGAGAGGGTGACTAAAGCAAACAGGGAGTCTCCTCCGAAAGTGGGTGTGAAGAGAGAGACATTTCCAACAAATCTTACAGATACACAACCCAAAACTCAAACAACGGGAGAGATAAAACCGCAAAGGGGCTGAATTATAATCAACACGAAACAGAGGAGCAACTGAGAACCATTCAAACACCGACAACCCTCCCTAACTCTGTAACCTCCTCCAGCACCTACACCCCTCACTATCTCTGTAACCTCCTCCAGCCCCTACACCCCTCACTATCTCTGTAACCTCCTCCAGCCCCTACACCCCTCACTATCTCTGTAACCTCCTCCAGCACCTACACTCCTCCCTATCTCTGTAACCTCCTCCAGCCCCTATACCCCTCACTATCTCTGTAACCTCCTCCAGCACCTACACTCCTCACTATCTCTGTAACCTCCTCCAGTCCCTACACCCCTCACTATCTCTGTAACCACCTACAGCCCCTATACCCCTCACTATCTCTGTAACTTCCTCCAGCCCCTATACCCCTCACTATCTCTGTAACCTCCTCCAGCCCCTATACCCCTCACTATCTCTGTAACCTCCTCCAGCCCCTACACCCCTCACTATCTCTGTAACCTCCTCCAGCCCCTATACCCCTCACTATCTCTGTAACCTCCTCCAGCCCCTATACCCCTCACTATCTCTGTAACCTCCTCCAGCCCCTACACCCCTCCCTATCTCTGTAACCTCCTCCAGTCCCTACACCCCTCACTATCTCTGTAACCTGCTCCAACCCCTACACCCCTCCCAATCTCTGTAACCTCCTCCAGTCCCTATACTCCTCACTATCTCTGTAACCTCCTCCAGCCCCTATATCCCCCCCACCATCTCTGTGTATCTGTTTCAGGGTGTGTCTGAGCGAGTGCGTATCTGTTTGTGGGTGTGTGTGTGTGGGTGTGTATCTGTTTGAGGATGTGTGTGACTGAGTGTGTATCTGTTTGAGGGTATGTGTGACTGAGTGTGTATCTGTTTGAGGGTATGTGTGACTGAGTGTGTATCTGTTTGAGGATGTGTGTGTGACTGTGTGTATCTGTTTGAGGATGTGTGTGTGACTGAGTGTGTATCTGTTTGAGGATGTGTGTGTGTGTGAGTGTGTATCTGTTTGAGGGTATGTGTGACTGAGTGTGTATCTGTTTCAGGATGTGTGTGAGTGAGTGTGTATCTGTTTGAGGGTGTGTCTGAGTGAGTTTGTATCTGTTTGAAGGCGTGTGTCTGAGTGAGTGTATCTATTTGAGTGAGTGTGTGTGTGTGTATCTGTTTGAGGGTGTGTGAGTGAGTGTATCTATTTGAGTGAGTGTGTGTGAGTGTGTATCTGTTTGAGGGTGTGTGTGTGAGTGAGTGTGTATCTGTTTGAGTGAGTGTGTGTGCATGTGTTTGAGTGAGCGAGTGTGTGTGTGTATCTTTTTGAGTGTGTGTGAGTGTGTATCTGTTTCAGTGAGTGTGTGTGTGTATCTGTTTGAGGGTGTGTGTGTGAGTGAGTGTGTATCTGTTTGAGTGAGTGTGAGTGAGTGTGTATCTGTTTGAGGGTGTATGTGTGAGTGAGTGTGTATGTTTGAGGGTGTGTGTGTGAGTGAGTGTGTATCTGTTTGAGTGAGTGTGTGTGTATGTGTTTGAGTGAGCGAGTGTGTGTGTGTATCTTTTTGAGTGTGTGTGAGTGTGTATCTGTTTCAGTGAGTATGTGTGTGTGTATCTGTTTGAGTGAGTGTGCGTTTGTGAGTGTGTATCTGAGTGAGCGTGTGCGAGTGTGTATTTGTTTCAGTGAGTGTGTGTGTGTGTATCTGTCTGAGTGAGTGTGCGTTTGTGAGTGTGTATCTGAGTGAGTGTGCGTTAGTGAGTGTGTATCTGTTTAGAACCATAGAACACTACAGCACAGAAAACAGGCCATTCGGCCCTTCCAGTCTGTGCCGAAATATTATTCCGCTAATCCCACTGACCTGCACCCAGTCCATAACCCCCCAGAAGTCTCCCATCCATATATCGATCCAATTTATTCTTAAAACTTAAGAGTGAGCCTGCATTTACCACGTCAGACGGCAGCTCGTTCCACACTCTCACCACTCTCTGAGTGAAGAAGTTCCCCCTAATGTTCCCCCCTAAACCTTTCCCCTTTCACCCTAAAGCCATGTCCTCTTGTGTTTATCTCTCCTAATATAAGTGGAAAAAGTCTACTCTCATTTACTCTGTCTGTACCCCTCATAATTTTGTAAACTTCTATCAAATCTCCCCTCATCCTTCTACGTTCCAAGGAATAAAGTCCTAACCTGTTGAATCTTTCCCTAACTCAACACCTTAAGACCCGGCAACATCCTAGTAAATCTCTGCACTCTCTCAATCTTACTGATATCCTTCCTGTAGTTAGGCGACCAGAACTGCACACAATACTCCAAAGTTGGCCTCACCAATGTCTTACACAACCTCACCATAACATCCCAACTCCTATACTCAATACTTTGATTTATGAAGGCCAGTATGCCAAAAGCTTTCTTTACAACCCTGTCTACCTGTGCCGCCACTTTCAGGGAATTATGTATCTGAACTCCCAGATCCCTTTGTTCCTCCGCACTCCTCAGTGCCCTACCATTTCCTGTGTATGTCCTACCTTGGTTTGTCCTTCCAAAATTCAACACCTCACACTATTCCGCATTAAATTCCATCTGCCATTTTCTGGCCCATTTTTCCAGTTGGTCCAGATCCCTCTGCAAGCTTTGAAAGCCTTCCTCGCTGTCCACAACACCTCCAATCTTAGTGTCATCAGCAAACTTGCTGATCCAATTCACCACATTATCAGCCAAATCATGGATATAGACAACAAACAACAACGATCCCAGCACAGATCCCTGAGGCACACCACTAGTCACAGGCCTCCAGTCTGAGAAGCAATCATCCACTACCACTCTCCGTCTTCTCCCACACAGCCAATTTCGAATCCAGTTTATAACCGCACCATGGTTACCAAGTGTCTGATCCTTCTGAACTAGCCTCCCATGTGGGACCTTGTCAAAGGCCTTACTAAAGTCCATGTAGACAACATCCACAGCCTTTCCTTCATCTACTTTCTTGGTAACCTCCTCGAAAAGCTCTACAAGGTTTGTTAAACACGACCTACCATGCACAGAGCCATGCTGACTATCCTTAATCAGCCCTTGGCTGTCCAGATAATTGTATATCCGATCTCTCAGAACACCTTCCAATAATTTACCTACTGCTGACGTCAGGCTCACTGGCCTGTAATTACCTGGTTTATTTTAGGGTCCTTTTTTAAACAACAGAACAACATGAGCTACCCTTCAATCCTCCGGCACCTCACCCGTGGCTAAGGACATTTTAAATATTTCTGCCAGGGACCCTGCAATTTCTACACTAGTCCCCCTCAAGGTCCGAGGGAATATCATGTCAGGCCGGGGGATTTATCTACCTTTATTCGCTGTAAGGAAGCAAGGACATCCTCCTCTTTAATCTCTATATGTTCCATGCCACAGCTGCTTGTTTCCCTTCCTTCCTTATACACTCTGCCAGTTTCCTGAGTAAATACTGATCCAAAAAAACTGTTTAAGATCTCCCCCATCTCGTGAGGCTCCACACGGAGACGACCACTCTGATCTTCAAGGGGACCAATTGTGTCCCTTACTATCCTTTTACTCTTAATATACTTGTAGAAACCCTTCGGGTTTACCTTCACATTATCTGCCAAAGCAACCTCATGTCTTCTTTTTGCCTTCCTGATTTCCTTCTTTAGTATTTTCTTACATTTCCTATACTCTACAAGTAGCTCATTTGCTCCTTGTTGCCTATACCTGCTATACACCTCTATCTTCCTCTTAACCAGGTCGCCAATATCCCTTGAAAACCAAGGTTCCCTTTGCCTGTTAACTTTGCCTTTAATCCTGACAGGAACATGCAAACTCTGCACTCTCAAAATTCCTCCTTTGAATGCCTTCCACTTACTGAACACATCCTTGCCAGAAAACAACTTATGCCAATCCACTCTTCCTAGCTCCTTTCTCATTTCCACAAAATTGGCCTTTCTCCAGTTTACAATCACAACTCGAGGACCTATCCTTATCCATAATTAACTTAAATCTAATGACATTGTGGTCACTGGACTCAAAATGTTCGCCTACACATACTTCTGTCACCTGACCTGTCTGGTTCCCTAATAGGAGATCAAGTATTGCATCCTCTCTCGTTGCTACCTCTATATATTGATTTAGAAAACTTTCCTGAACACATTTGACAAACTCCAAGCCATCCAGCCCTTTTACAGTATGGGAGTCCCAGTCAATACGTGGAAAGTTAAAATCTCCTACTATCACAACTTTCTGTTTCTTAAACAAAAACAGAGTTACCTGGAAAAACACAGCAGATCTGGCAGCATCAGCGGAGAAGAAAAGAGTTGACGTTTCGAGTCCTCATGACCCTTCGACAGAACTTGAGTTCGAGTCCAAGAAAGAGTTGAAATATAAGCTGGTTTAAGGTGTGTGTGTGGGGGGCGGAGAGAGAGAGAGACAGAGAAGTGAAGCGGGGTTGTGGTTGTAGGGACAAACAAGCAGTGATAGAAGCAGATCATCAAAAGATGTCAACAACAATAGAACAAAACAACACATAGGTGTTAAAGTTGGTGATATTATCTAAACGAATGTGCTAATTAAGAATGGATGGTAGGGCACTCAAGGTATAGCTCTAGTGGGGGTGGGGGGAGCATAAAAGATTTTAAAATATTTAAAAATAATGGAAATAGGTGGGAAAAGAAAAATCTATATAATTTATTGGAAAAAAAAGGAAGGGGGAAACAGAAAGGGGGTGGGGATGGGGGAGGGAGCTCACGACCTAAAATTGTTGAATTCAATATTCAGTCCGGAAGGCTGTAAGGTGCCTAGTCGGAAGATGAGGTGTTGTTCCTCCAGTTTGCATTGGGCTTCACTGGAACAATGCAGCAAGCCAAGGACAGACATGTGGGCAAGAGAGCAGGTTGGAGTGTTAAAATGGCAAGCGACAGGGAGGTTTGGGTCATTCTTGCGGACAGACCTCTGGAGTTCTGTAAAGCGGTCGCCCAGTTTACGTTTGGTCTCTCCAATGTAGAGGAGACCACATTGGGAGCAACGAATGCAGTAGACTAAGTTGGGGGAAATGCAAGTGAAATGCTGCTTCACTTGAAAGGAGTGTTTGGCCCTTGGACGGTGAGGAGAGAGGAAGTGAAGGGGCAGGTGTTGCATTTTTTGCGTGGGCATGGGGAGGTGCCATAGGTGGGGGTTGAGGAGTAGGGGGTGATGGAGGAGTGGACCAGGGTGTCCCGGAGGGAACGATCCCTACAGAATGCCGATGGGGGGGTGAAGGGAAGATGTGTTTGGTGGTGGCATCATGCTGGAGTTGGCGGAAATGGCAGAGAATGATCCTTTGAATGCGGAGGCTGGTGGGGTGATAAGTGAGGACAAGGGGGACCCTATCATGTTTCTGGGAGGGAGGAGAAGGCGTGAGGGCGGATGCGCGGGAGATGGGCCAGACACGGTTGAGGGCCCTGGAAGATAATTAAAGGCCCTGCCCGTCCAAGCTTAAGGCTGGCGGGCAGACCAGGAGCCCCAGCGGGCTTCTGATAATACATCCAACCTCATCCACTGGTGGGATGAAGTTTCATGTCCGTGTTTTAAAAATGTAATAAATTTTAAGTGTTTATTATTAACACGTCCCATCTCGTGTGATGTTGTCACATGAGGGGGACAGGTTAATAATTTTAATATTTCGCTATTTTTCGGTTTTACTTACCTCCCACGAATCCCCCTGAGACAGGACTTAGTCTCAGGGAGCAGTGTGCTCTTCTGCGCGCGTGCCAGGAAGAGCGCACGTTGGCGGATGGAGATTCCCTCCACACCCCCCCCCGAACAGGAAGTGCACAGCGCTTCCCATCGGGAAGGCCGCTGGATGGGCCTTAATTGACCCGCCCACTCAAAATGGTGGTAGGCCCCGCCCACTCAAAATGGCGGCGGACCCCACCCACTCAAAATGGCGGCAGACCCCGCCCACTCAAAATGGTGGCGGGCCCCGCCCACTCAAAATGGCGACGGGCCCCACCCATTCAAAATGGCGACGGGCCCCGCCCACTCAAAATGGCGGTGGGCCCCACCTTCCCATCCGAGGGCAAAATTCTGCCCAAAGCCTTGGTGTTCCACCTGGTTTGGGGACCAGCACATGGCGATATTTCGGTGGGCCGGGCGCGCTCAGTTCGCCCGCCATTAATTAAAGGGCTCGTTAAGCCCCTTAAGTTGCCAACTGGGTCCGATTATGAGGGGCCCGTGTGAACTTCAGGTCAGCGCACGGGCCCAACGGGAAGGCGGGTAGCAGATTAGTTAAGAAAACTTTTGCAATGTCGGGATATGTGGACTCAGAGGGGTTGTTCATGTTTTACACAAAGTTATAATTGATGAAAGTGTTTAAAACTTGCCTGGGTGATTGTTAGTAGTTCTCATCGATGTCCAAGAGGCTTTTGTGTGAAGTGAAAGCTTTCTACCGACAGCATTCTTTTTCGGCCTTGCAGCTTTCCAGAGGCCTCCATTTAGCCTGGGGGTAAGGGCTCTGACCTCTCCAGTGGAGGCAGCTCCCCTGAGGAGGAAGGGAGGGATAGAATCAGGAGGAGGCCAGGACTGGACAATCAGCCTCCAAGGGAGCCACCTTTGGAGGGCCAGGCGCAGGCACAAGGGGAGAAGGGCCAAGAGGTAGCCCAAGGTGCAAGACGCCACTATCCTGCTGCCAGGGTACACAGGCGGCAAAGCAGCTACCTCAATATGTCTGAGGTGCAGGGCCGAAGGAGGCTCGGACTCTCATGGGAGACAGTCAACTATATCTGTCAGATGATTGGCCCTGAGATCTCCCCTAACTGTGTGGGTGGACACCCCATCCCAGCAGCTCTGAAGCTCACAGTTGCCCTCCACTTCTATGCCTCTGGCTCCTTCCAGGGCTCGGTGGGTGATCTTTGCGGTGTCTCCCAATCAGCTGTCCACACTTGTGTCAAGCGGGTTACAGACACTCTGTTCAGACAGGTATCCACCTTCATCCACTTCTGCAGCAGCCAGGCAAGCCAGACACAGGGAGCCAGAGGCTTTGCGGCCAGTGCTGGCTTCCCCCGTGTCCAGGGTGCTATAGACTGTACACATGTGGCCATCAAGGTGCCAGTGGGTGAGCTCAGTGCCTTCGTCAACAGGAAGGGCTTCCACTCCATGAACGTGCAGATAGTGTGTGATCACAGGATGCTGATTCTACAAGTCTGTACAAGGTTCCCAGGCAGCTCCCACGACGCCAACATCCTCAGACACTCCCAGGTGCCGGTGCTCTTCAGTGCTCCGGCTCGGCTGGATGGTTGTCTGGTGAGTAACAAGGGCTATCCCCTGCGAAGGTGGCTCATGACACCTCTCCGCCGTCCAAGGACAGAAGTTGAGCAGCAGTACAATAGGAGCCATCGGTCTTCTCAAGATGCACTTCCGATGCCAGTACCCCCCAGATCGCGTCTGTCTGATAGTGATAGTCTGCTGCTCCCTGCACAAACTTGCGCTGGATGCAGTTGATGATGAAAACTTTGACGCTCTGGATGAGGCTGTACATGATGAATTCAGCAGTGCGTCAGAGGATGAGGAAGCACAGGGCGATGATGAGGGGCAGCACGCCCACCCGCTACTACACCACGGAGGCAGGGACACCTGGGACAATTTAATCCAATGAACCTACAGCGAGCTCCACACACATGGATCAGCAGGAGCAGCATTGCCTGGAACTTCCACACGTGGCACTAAGGTGCTCCATCTTCCACCTGTTCAGCTGTAAATAAGGGCTTAGTACAGAAACATCAGTGTCCACTCAAACATTCATGATAAATATGGGAAAAAGAAAAATGCACCACAAACTAAAGACCCTCAGCCATGGTTACAAAGGTGGACTTTATTCTGTCCAAAACAAAAACACACACCACTTGTTAGCGATCACAAAAATATGGGTCCCTATTCTAAGGCCAACACAAAATCACCAGTGACAAACCCGTGGAGTGCCTGAGGTGCCTTCTGCTTACGTTTTCGGGTGCTACATCTTGGTGCTGCCCCATCGCTCGGAGTGGCTGGTGAGAGAGACAGTCTGCTGACTCTGCTGTCCTGTTGGCCTCGATGACCTTGGCAGACGTCCTCGGGCCTGTGGAGCCTGTGATGGGCCCCGCCTGGGAGGGAGTGGCCAGTTCCTGAACTGGCACCTCCCCATTTGTCACAGCCTCAACAGAAGCAACGTTAACTGGCAGAGGGGCGGAGGAGTTGCTGCCCTCATCCGGAGCGTCCTGAGAGGAGATCGCAGTGACGAAAGGCAGCTGCTGCACTGACGTGAGGTCCAAATCTACCTCCCTGCTCACCGCAGATGCATGGGCACCGAGTGCCAGCACTTGGTGTCCGCAACATCTCCCACAATGGAAAACACCACCTGTGGCCGAACCACCCTGAGGGCTTGCGTCAGAGCGTAACCCAATCATATTCTGATCCATTTGGTGGGAGCCCCTCTCTCTGAGAGTCGCCAATCTCTCATTGAAGGAATCCTGATGCTCTGCCTGAGGGCGGGATCTTCATATGCACTCTGCCTAGACTCCTCCGTCGCAGAGAGCAACTGAACCATTCCTTCATGCAACCCTGCCAGATGCAAACGCACTTCCTGCCGCCTGTCCTGCAGCTGCTGCAATGGGGACAACTCCAGAGACACGTCATCAGTGCCACACTCAGCATCTGCCTGGTCCCCTGCAGCCCTCTGGCTGCTGGTGCCATCGGCACTCTCTGCCCCTACCATCTCCTCCAGCGATTGTGAAGTGCCCTCTCCACGTGACCTGGGACACTAGCCGATGGTAAGGTCCCCACCGAGGCGTGTGTGTCTGCGCTGGTGCCTGGCTGGCTGAAATGATGTGCCGCAAGTTGCACTTGTTGGCCCTCAGGTGTGGAGTGGGAGCCGCAGAGTTGAGGTGCAAGTCGCTCTGGAGGTGATGCTGAAATTAACAACAAAGACCATGCATCAGTTAGCGGACATTCAGGTCAACCTTTCATCCCTTTCACCCCCCCAGCCTCATAAGTCAGTCACCCTTCAAGACCCTAAGGAAAAGAACGTTGGTGAGGTGAAAAAGAGTCAAGAAGAGGCCCAGACAGTAAACGCACATTCAGACAGGCTGGTCAGATGGCCTCAGGAATGCCACATGGCAAGTTATGAACCATAGGAGTGGGGAGCAGGATAGTGATCACAAATGGGATAAGGTGACTTTGGAAGCTGGTGGAGATGCGATTCCTCAAGGGGACGAGGGTCCCTTCTGTATGACCCACACGTCAGAGAGTCTCAGTCTGTGAATGAGCAGTGTTGCAGCATTAATGATTGCGGCAACCATCAGTGGCTTGGACGGTGGGGAGACAGAGTGGATGGGACTGTGGACCTCAAATACCTGCCCGCTGGACCCCAGCCTCACCGCCCCCGGCCACCCTGGCCTCCTGCTTCCTGCCCAGCTCCATGGCCTGGTCCTCGAAGGGTGTGAGGCGCTGCAGGAGGGCGCTCCCACCTCCAGTCCTCTGACACTCCCTGCAGAACAGAGAAGAGGATTTATTGGGGCTGATCGCTCATGTAGTCTGCGCGCGCACCCCACACCCCAACCACAGTGTTCCATCTGAGGCCTCCAGCGGCTCCTGTCCACACCACTGGTGAGCAGTCCCCAGAAGATAACACGGCCGGTCCCAACCCCCTCCCCCAACACCCACCTTGGACACATTCGGCGTCCATCACATTGAATAGCACACGGGTCCTAGCGCCCATGGCAAGGAGGCGGAACTAGGTGCGGCACCAATGCCAGCAGATGGCACTTGGCCAAAACCCCTTGAGTCTCCCCTTGCACCATCTCATTCCCATCAATATGACATGTGTTGGAGTTCTGAGTATGTGTCTCGCTGCCTCCCCTGCAGGTTGCCCCCAGACTACTCAAATGCTACAAACACCAACATATGCTGCGCGGTGAACCCTTCTTCTCCTCAACCACTAAGGCTGATGTAAGCATGGTCAGTCCCCATTTGCCCACCCAGCGTGCGACAGTTGCCCTCTGCAGTAACGAAAGCAGGACATGGTGGGGGGTCAAAGGCTAAGGCTGCCTTCTAGGTTAAATGCCCAAGACAGACAAGGTACTCACCCTCCCAGAGCGCAGCAAATCATTGAATCGTTTCCTGCACTGGATGCCAATGCACCGCACATCATCATTGGTGCTTACAGCGTCACCCACCTCCTCCCATGCCTGGCTGGTGACTTGGGGGGGCCCTCCTCCTCCCACCCTCCGGATACAGAAGGTACCAGCGGATGCCCACTTCTTGCAGGAGGACAGCAGGGCATGCATCACAAAATCGGGGGGCAAATTGCCCCCCCTTCCCCGGCCTGTCCTGCAGCCTGCCCCCCTCCTCTGCTCATGCTGCTGTCCACTCGGACCTCCCTCCCTCACTCCACGAGTGGCCATGGTGCACTGCCTCAAGCAGGCTGTCTGGCCATTCTTTATACAGGCTGCAGGCTCCCCACTGGAACCGGCAGTCTGAGGCCGCCCGACCCCATGACTATTTTCCCGTTCTCCATGGGAGTCGCTTACCCACCGGGTGGGCCTTAATTGGCCCGCCCGTGGAAAATGGCAGCACGGCCCATTTCTCCAGCAGCAATCGGCCGCCCACCTGCCCGACAAACGTAAAATTCTGCCCAATGAGACTATTTTGAAGCTTGAATTTGATTCCTTTCTGTACCTGTGGGAACTTTGCTGGATTTAATTTATAAGGAGTTTGTTACCTTATTGAAGATGAAACTTCTACACATACACCATGTACAGCTAAATTTGTCCTCTCTGGCTTATTCCCGCAAATAGCTGTGTGTGACTGCAATAGCCTTTCCAAATCACTTTGACACTTGTCTGGAAGGTAACTCTATAATATATTTAAATTTTCAAGTATCCACCACCCCAAAATTATCCAGTTTGATTAGAGGAAAATCAATTTCAGAATCCTGCATTTCTGCCTCTTTCTCTTTATCTACCACCACAAACACCTCCTTTTGGTCCTCTTCCCTGACAAAATACTTTTGAAGCATATTTACATGACACACCCTCTGCCTCTTTCTTCTATCTGGAGTATTTATTACATTTACAAATTTAAACATCTCCCCACTGGGTTTTAGGTTCGAGGTTTTTCTCCTCATCAGAACTTTCCTCAGCATCTGATGCCTCCTTTTTAAAATTTAACTTTTTAAGCTGATCCTCTCTGTCTCTTTGCTTTGTTCTCTCTTCCATTGCTAACTTCTCCCTCTGGAGACCAGGTTTTCAGATTTCCATTTCTGTTTGGAAATAATCTCTCCTATTCCCTTTCTTTTTCTGCTGCCTGTAGTTCCAGTTTTTTTTTTCATTTCCAGTCCTTTTTCCCTTTTTGTTTGCCTCCAATTCAAGTTTTCTCAGTTCCTGGCCTTGTTCAATTTCAAGCCTCTTTATTTCGAAAGGAAGTCTCCCTAACTCCAGCTGTGGCTCATTCATGTCAGGAACACTTCCAATTTCAAATGCTGTGCTCTAATGACAACTATGCCTGCTTTCTTTGCCCCTACAGGTAACCCCCAACTGCAACTTATCCGCCAACTCATCCTTAGATGTTTTTTGTAACCCAGCCAGAGTTATATCCTCTACTTCCATAAAGGTTTTAGCCAAGGATACAGCCATTTTTGCAGTCCTACCACTTTAAAAATCCCTCATGCCAACTCCTGAATTCAAAGTGCTTCTCGTGCTCACAACGTTAAGATTCACCAACTCCAAGTCAATTGAGCGGTTTCAAATATTCCCCGCAAGGAGCGCCCAATTTTGTTATGGCACAGTGGATGGTAAATGCTGAGCTACTCAAATCCCAGAGGAAACTTGAAACAGCTGCCATAGCTGTTTTTGCAATTTGTATTTTTAATTTGAGATGTGTGCCTTGAATTCAGTAGTAATAAGTGAACCGAGCCTTAGAGGTTTTATTCACAAAACTAAGTTGAACCTTTATTAATAAAATAAATGATTTTAAGCACATATATAGGTCTACAAATTATTACTATGATAACTCCTGGCTCCCCTAATTAATCTGACTCCCAGTTATACCTCTGTTAAGGTAACAGTAAAACAACATAGATTTCAACAGGCCCAAGCAAAGCACACAATACCCTGGACAGTGATACTTAAAATGAATTCTCTTATCTTTGGTTGCTATAGGCAGCAACTTGACATATGCAGGCTGGAGGCTTTTCACACTTGTTAGTCCATAGAGTTTCTTCTTCCTTACACATAGCTTCATCTCCTTTGTACATATTTCTCCCTTTTTAATGTAAATCCCATTGTTTCAATATGCCTTCGCAACTTTACTTTTCCCATAATATAAATCACTACCTGGGTTTATCTAAAAATGCGAATGTTCCTAACACCTCCCATTCTAAAACTTCAGCTATGTTGACGTATTTAGCATTCCAAACCTAGTTTCTATTCTGATAACTCAAAGCACCCAGACTTGCTGTCTATAATTCAATTAAAGCCCCCACACACATACAACCACACACAGGGAAACTAATCTGAACCCCAGTGTGAATCTACCTTTACACTAAATTACAATGGGATTATGAAAATTATTATATTTTCGTGACAACAGTGGTGCTGAGCTGCCTTCTTGTGCAGTCCATGCGGTGTAGGTGCACCCACTATGCTGTTAGGAAGGGGAGTGCCAGGATTTTGACCCAGCGACAGAGCACTCCTTACTTAAGGAGGCACATACTTGCATTGGAAGCAATTCAGAGACGGTTCACTCAGCTGATTCCTGGGATGAAGGGGGTTTGTTTTATGAGGAAAGGTTGAGCAGGTTGGGGTTTAGAACCCATTGGGGTTTAGAAGAACGAGAGGTGATCTTATTGAAACAGAGAAGATTCTGAGGGAGTTTGACAGGGTGGATGCTGAGAGGATGTTTCCCCCCTCGTGTGGGTGTGGGGGGATCTAGAATGAGATGGGGGGGGGGGGCACAGGTTAAATATAATGGGGTCTCCTATTGAAGAGGGAGGCGAGGAGGAATTTCTTCTCTCAGTGGGTGGTCAGTCTGTGGGATTCTCTCCCCCCCAGAGAGCGGCCGAGGCCCGGGTCACTGAGTACATCCCAGGCCGAGTTAGACAGAGTTTTGATGGACGAGGGGAGTGGAGGGTAACAGGGGAGGGAGGGACAGGCAGGGAAGTGGAGTCGAGGCCACAATCAGAGCAGCCACCATCTTATCCAATGGGGTTGGGGGGGGGGTGGAACAGGGTCGAGGGGCCGAATGGCCAACTCCCGCCCCTAATTCTTGTGTCAGGGAGGGTGCGGCGCGTGTGGAGGGTGGGATTCCTCTGGAGTTCCCGGCCCAGCAACCTCCCTCCGGCCAGGTTGGATTACCCCGCACCCCCTCTCTCCCCTTCCCCCCCCCCACTGACCCCACCTCCCTCTCCATCTCTCTCTCTTCCCCCCCCCACCTCTCTCCTGACCCCCCCCTCTCCTCCCCCCCACCCACCCCTCCCCCCTCTCCCTCTCCCTCTCCCTCTCACACCCCCCCTCTCCCTCTCTCTCTCTCTCCTGACCCCCCCCTCTCCTCCCCCCCCACCCACCCCTCCCCCCTCTCCCTCTCCCTCTCACACCCCCCCTCCCTCTCTCTCTCTCTCCTGACCCCCCCCTCTCCTCCCCCCACCCACCCCTCCCCCCTCTCCCTCTCCCTCTCCCTCTCACACCCCCCCTCTCTCTCTCTCTCCTGACCCCCCCTCTCCTCCCCCCCACCCACCCCTCCCCCCTCTCCCTCTCACACACCCTCTCTCTCTCTCTCTCTCTCTCCCTCCCTCTCTCTCTCTCTCTCCTGACCCCCCCTCTCCTCCTCCCCCCCCCCACCCCTCACCCCCGGGATCTCGCGCAGCCGCCCCTCCACCCAATAAAAACTGAGGGGGGGCGGGGCCGCCAAAAAAATCCCCAACCCCCCAACACCACCTGACCTTGTGACGTCACAGGCAGGACGCGCCCCGGCCTCCCCACCTCTGCCCAAAACCCCCACTAGCGGACGGGTCCCACCCTCAATCCCTTGAACCAATCATCACACAGCTGCTCCACACATCCCTCCCCTGATTGGCTGGACCGGGTTTTGACCTAACAATGGGAAGGGGCGGGGCGCGACGCCGCTGGCCTTTATAAAGGGGGCGGGTGGCTGCTCAGTGCTGGTCGTTCTTGTTGTGGTTGGAGGAAGTGTTGGTGCTGCAGCGAGAGGAAGGAGGCGGGAGAGTGAAGGAGAGAGGGAGAGGCGGCGCGAACCCCGCCCGCCCGCGGTCAGTCAGCGGAACGTCCGCCGCGATCACCAGCAGCGGCCACTCGGCGCCCGGACCCGAGGAGCAGGTAAAGCGGCGGAGAATGGGCGGCGGGGAGGCGGGTCTGGTCTCGGGGGTTTGTTTCTCTGGGTCACTGGTCCCTGTCCCCACCCTCCCGTCCCCGCCCGTTCACCTGTCCTCAGCGCTGCGAGAGGTGGGGAGGGGGGAGGGAAGCTGGGCAGCGACTGGGGAAGCGGGCACACCTGGGAAGGTGCGAGTGGGATTAGTTTGGGATTGAGACAGGGAGAGAGTGGGACAGTGGGATTAGTTTGGGATTGAGACGGGGAGACAGTGGGATTAGTTTGGGATTGAGACAGGGAGATGGGGAGAGAGTGGGGCAGTGGGATTAGTTTGGGATTGAGACAGGGAGATGGGGAGAGAGTGGGGCAGTGGGATTAGTTTGGGATTGAGACAGGGAGATGGGGAGAGAGTGGGGCAGTGGGATTAGTTTGGGATTGAGACAGGGAGATGGGGAGAGAGTGGGGCAGTGGGATTAGTTTGGGATTGAGACAGGGAGATGGGGAGAGAGTGGGGCAGTGGGATTAGTTTGGGATTGAGACAGGGAGATGGGGAGAGAGTGGGGCAGTGGGATTAGTTTGGGATTGAGACAGGGAGATGGGGAGAGAGTGGGGCAGTGGGATTAGTTTGGGATTGAGACAGGGAGATGGGGAGAGAGTGGGGCAGTGGGATTAGTTTGGGATTGAGACAGGGAGATGGGGAGAGAGTGGGGCAGTGGGATTAGTTTGGGATTGAGACAGGGAGATGGGGAGAGAGTGGGGCAGTGGGATTAGTTTGGGATTGAGACAGGGAGATGGGGAGAGAGTGGGGCAGTGGGATTAGTTTGGGATTGAGACAGGGAGATGGGGAGAGAGTGGGGCAGTGGGATTAGTTTGGGATTGAGACAGGGAGATGGGGAGAGAGTGGGGCAGTGGGATTAGTTTGGGATTGAGACAGGGAGATGGGGGTGGGGGAGGGGGCATTGTGTAGCAGGGGTATTAGATTCGGAATTGCTCTGTCAAAGGCTTGCCCAGGGTTGATGAGCACATTAGGGTACCTGCCATCTGTCTGGTGCTCCTGAATGGATGGGGTTAGTCCTGGTAACTCCCAGGATGTTGATAGTGGGGGTGGGGGTTACTGAGCGTTGTGGAGATTGGACGCTGTGAAGAGAGATTGAAATGGTGTGTGTGTCTCAACAGGACAAGTCTCAAGGCCTGGGGATCATCTCTTCAGGAGCACCCGTGTGTGATGGTGATGCCTTTGAACGTCATGGGATGATGGTTGGATTCTCTCCTGTTGAAGATGGTCATTGCCGGACACTTGTGTGGTGAGAGTGCAGGGCTCTGGGGAGAAGCCTGGGGAGAATGGGCACCGGGTGTGGTGCCTGTTCGGAGAACCATCCTGCGATTTGGAGATCGAGGCCATTCAGCCCACTCTGGCTGTGCCAGGTCATTGAAGTGGCTGGTCCAACATTGCCTCCTGAAGTGCCTTTTGGCACGGCAAAGAGGAGCTTTATGTATGGACTGCTGCTGCACACCTTCCATTTTCTCGCCCTTGTCCGTCACCCAGACACGCCCTGGCAAGCCTTGTTGCTGTCAGGTGGCGGAGGCCCCCGACGGGAGGCCCTCTACGGAGGTGTCCTCCCCCTTTCTATCGGGGTCCTGGGTTGGAGGGTGTTGCATGCAGCAGTCCCCTATAATAGGAGAGTGCAAAGGTTCACGGACTCTCAGGACACATGCCCTTTTGGCGGTCTTGTGGAGTCGGTGGACCATGCTCATATCGGGTGTTGTAGGCTGCACTCCCTTTTTAGTAATTTGAAAAACCTTTTATTGATGTTTTGTTGGCATTTCAGCCCCACGCTCCTGATCTATGGGCACCTGGTGCGGAAGGGGGTCGAGAAGGAGGAGGACCTCCTCGTGAAACTGCTTCTGGGCCTGGCCAAGTTGACCAACAGGTCCAGGCCGCAGGCGATCGACCGGGGAGTCCTGCCCGATTGTTATCCCTCTTCCGCGGCTACGTTTGCTGCCGGATGTCTCTGGAGAGGGAGCACGCGGTGGCTTCTGGCACTCTCGAGGCCTTCCGGGCTCGGTGGGCACTGCGGGGACCGGGGTGTTTTGTTGACCCCTTTAATCACATTTGATTTAAAGTTTGTAAGGTTCTTTTAAATTTTGTTCTTGGTTTTAAAACTGACCTGAATTAGGTGCTGTGCCTGATTTATCCCAATTTTGTTGATTTTGGTTTAATTGGTTTCACTTAAAAGATAATTGCCTCCTGTAGCCCTCGGGCGCCTCCCTCGGGCGCCTCCCTCGGGCGCCTCCCTCGGGCGCCTCCCTCGGGCGCCTCCCTCGGGCGCCTCCCTCGGGCGCCTCCCTCGGGCGCCTCCCTCGGGCGCCTCCCTCGGGCGCCTCCCTCGGGCGCCTCCCTCGGGCGCCTCCCTCGGGCGCCTCCCTCGGGCGCCTCCCTCGGGCGCCTCCCTCGGGCGCCTCCCTCGGGCGCCTCCCTCGGGCGCCTCCCTCGGGCGCCTCCCTCGGGCGCCTCCCTCGGGCGCCTCCCTCGGGCGCCTCCCTCGGGCGCCTCCCTCGGGCGCCTCCCTCGGGCGCCTCCCTCGGGCGCCTCCCTCGGGCGCCTCCCTCGGGCGCCTCCCTCGGGCGCCTCCCTCGGGCGCCTCCCTCGGGCGCCTCCCTCGGGCGCCTCCCTCGGGCGCCTCCCTCGGGCGCCTCCCTCGGGCGCCTCCCTCGGGCGCCTCCCTCGGGCGCCTCCCTCGGGCGCCTCCCTCGATTCCTTTATTGGACTTATTAAAATGCTCTGCACTAGCTCTCCTAGTTTCTTTTAAGCTTTCTTCTTGTTTTTACAGCTGACCTGAATTAGGGGCTGTGCCTGATTTATCCCAATTTTGTTAATTTGGATTAATTGTATTTTACTCTGAGTTACACTCAACTCCGAGTGTGCAGGTCGCAGCCGATGCCATCCAAGACCTAAGGAGGGTCGTGCTTGGACCTGGTGTTGTTTTGGGTGTTGAGGTGGCCCAGGTGCGCGGTGGTCTTCCTGCTGAACGTTCCCCTGTTCAGACAGAATTCCGCATTGGCGCCAAGCCCTGAACCCTCCCTCGGGTGCCGGTGCCCTGCAATATGAGCTGCCTCGGGGACGTGCCCTCTGTGCCTTTTGGCACGGCAAAGAGGAGCTTTATGTATGGACTGCTGCCGCACACCTTCCATTTTCTCGCCCTTGTCCGCCGCCCGGACACGCCCTGGCAAGCCTTGTTGCTGTCAGGTGGCGGAGGCCCCCGATGGGAGGCCCTCTACGGAGGTGTCCTCCCCCTTTCTATCGGGGACCTGGGTTGGAGGGTGTTGCGTGCAGTAGTCCCCTATAATAGGAGAGTGCATAGGTTCCTGGCCTCCCAGGATACCTGCCCTTTTTGGGGTCTTGTGGAGTCAGTGCACCATGCTCATATCGGGTGTTGTAGGCTGCACTCCCTTTTTAGTTCCCTGAAAAACCTGTTATTGATATTTTGTTTGCACTTCAGCCCCACGCTCCTAATCTATGGGCACCCGGTGCGGAAGGGGGTCAGGAGGGAGGAGGACCTCCTCGTGAAACTGCTCCTGGGCCTGGCCAAGTTGGCCATTAACAGGTCCAGGCAGCGGGCGATTGACGGGGGAGTCCTGCCCGATTGTCCCTCTTCTGCGGCTACGTTCGTGGCCAGGTGTCCTTGGAGAGGGAGCACGCGGTGTCTGCCGGCACTCTCGAGGCCTCCCGTGCTCGGTGGGCACCGCAGGGACTGGGGTGCTTTATCGACCCCCTTAATCACATTCTGGTTTAATGTTTGTAAGTTTCCTTTAAACTTTGTTCTTGGTTTAACAGCTGACCTGAATTAGGGGCTGTGCCTGATTTATCCCAATATTGTTAATTTAGTTTAATTGTTTTAACTCGGAAGAGTTACACTCAACTCTCAACAAGCATTGGCTGCTCTCCAAACTGAAGTGGCTGAACTGAGGCTTCTGCGTGTGGCAGAGAGAGAGAGAGCAGCAGGGTTAACACGGGGGGGGTCTCGCAGCCCCAGCTTGCGGTCAGTCAGCGGAACGTCCACTCCGACCCCCAGGAGCCGCCGCCCGTGGGCCGGAGGGGATTGAGCTCCAGCAGCGGACACTCGGCGTCCGGACCCGAGTACGAGGTGAACATAGGGGCGGCAGCCTCCCAACCCCCACCGCCCCTCGCACACCACACCTTCCAAACTGTCCCCATAACTAGCTAAACTAGCACTCCACTAATCCTGACTCCCACTGACCCATCCCTCGCTCACACACCTTCCGAACCGTCTTGACACCACCCCTACATTTGAAGACGCGGCTCTGGGCCCCGCGGCTGCCTCTTCAAATTTACGGGTGGTGTCAAGACACGGATCTTCGCCCCCCCCCGCCCCCATGCCTACACCCCCCCAAATTCAGATCAGACCATGCGCACAGACGGAGCCTGTTCTGCACAGAGAGAAAATAACTAATTCTTTTATTGGACTTATTAAACTCCGAGTACGGACAACTCTCGACAAGCGTAGGCTGCTCTCCAAACTCAAGCGGCTGAACTGAGGCACCTGCGTGTGGCAGAGAGAGAGAAAGCTGCAGGGTTAACACGGCGGCAGGGGGAAAACCATCCCTTTATTTTTAAGCAGTGACTCCTGCCCCATCTGCCCTGTTCTAGATTCTCCTACAAGAGGAAACAATCTCTCCACATCCACCCTGCAAGACCCCTCAGGATCTGGAAGGATGACACCATCTGTGACTACACCAAAGAACTCTAAGAAATCATGTTTAACCAGTTTATATTTCACTAAACCATGAGGACTCTGCCTGATTGGAATTTTCCCAAGTGCTCTGCTATAACGTCCTTAATAAAGCTTCTAACCATGACAAATGTTAGTCTGTTGTTTCCTGCTTTGTCTCTGTTACTTTGAATAAGGGAGTTAGGAAGTTACATTGATCATTTTCATATCTAATGGCACTTTCCCCAAATCTAAGGAATTTTTGGAAAATTAAAACCAACGTGTCAACTATCTCACCAGCCACTTCTTTTAAGACACTGGGGAAGGTTCCCTCAATGGGGTGAGTGGAGGAGGTGGGGAGGAGGGAGTGGGGGTTGTCCTGCGGCGAGAAGCTGACCTAAACTGGGCTCGGATTCTCCGAGAGACGACCTGGTCGGGACCTACACGGTTCTGAAGGGGGGTTCGACAGGGTGGACGCCCAGAGATCATACACCGGCTGGCCCTGGGAAATCTAAAACACCTGGTGGGGAGGGAGGTGAGGGGCAGAGTCTCGGGATGAGGCGGCCGGACATTTTGGGGACTGAGACGAGGAATTTCTTCACTCGGGTTTGTGAATCTTTGGGATTCTCCACCTTAGGGGGATTGTGGAAGCTCCATCGTCGAAGACATTCGAGGCTGGGACGGACAGATTTCCAGACTTGGGGTGGGGGGGGTCGAGGGATACGGGGAGCGGGTGGGAACATGGAGTCGAAGCTCAACATCCCCAAGATCGTATTGAATGGCGGAGCAGGCTCGATGGGCCGAATGGCCTGGTGTTCTTGTGTTTCTCACTCTCACACACAGGCCAAACCATACCAGATGAGAGGGACTCATTCCCTTTTAGCTGCTGACCCTGAGATGGACTGTGTCCACACATCTCCCCTTAGCAGGCTCGGTGTGTGCAGTGTGGGTCACACTAGGCACCATGTACCCTCCAATTTGCCAGCCAGGCAGTAAGCACCAGCATCCAGGCTTTGGGCTGATAAGTGACAAGTAACAGTCGCGCCACACAAGTGTCAGGCAATGCCCATCTCTAACAAGAGAGAATCTAACCATCGTCCCTTGACATTCAATCGCATTACCATAGCTGAATCCTCCACTATCAACATCCTGGGGGGTTACCATTGATCAGAAACTGAACTGGACCAGCCATATAAATACTGTGGCTACAAGGGCAGGTTGGAGGCTGGGAATCCTGCAGAGAGTCACTCATCTCCTGACTCCCCAAAGCCTGTCCACAACCTACAAGGCACAACTCAGGAGTGTGATGGGAAACTCCCCACTTGCCTGGATGAGGGCGGCAAATTACGCACAGCAGGATCCCACCGTCGGCGCTGAGGGAACAGCCAGGTCGTTCTGCCTTTCGTGGGGCTGGTCGAGGGATTAGATATGGGCCCTGGGGGAGTGGGAGTAGGTGGATAGGGTTGGGGGTTGGGGGGGTGTAGGCAGTGTGGGGGGATTTAGCTACCAATTATCGTGTATTTACCTACCATTAATATTACTCTTGAAAAAGCACCACAGCATCTTATGAGGCAAAACATAGCTGTGTGTATCCTATCCCACACAAAGTGCTGCTCAACCCTTTGCCAATCTACATTGGGTCCCTGTTTCCCAGTGCCTCAAATTAAATTCCCTCTATGCCTTTCCTTATCTCTGTAACTTCCTTCGGCCCTCTAACTCCCCCAACTCACACTGTGGATCCCCACTTCCTTTTCCACATCACTGCTGGTCATGTCTTCAGCTGTCTGAGGCCTATGTTCCAGGATACCCACCCGAAACCTCTCCGTTTCCTCAGGACCACCTCCTCCTTTAAGGACATGCTTAAAACAGACCTCTTTACCCCAGCATTTTGGCCCTCCTAATATTTCCTTCTTTAGCTGGTTCTCCATTTTTCCCTGATTACACTTCTGCAAAGGCGCCTTGTGGTATTTTTCTATGTTAATGATGCGAAACAAATGCAGATGTTTGTTGTTGCTCAGTGACACAGCCCTGTTCTATTTGAGGATATACAAGTTTTCACACAACAGTTTCAGGAAAGCACAATTTGTACATTTGTGGCATTGGCTTCTCTCTTTCACGTTGCTTTAGGTTCTGTATATTACAAGAAACAAAGCACAAAATCCGAAGTAATTCTGTTTACCGATCGTGGGTTCTGGGATTGATCACTGAGATCGCAATTTAGCAGCAGAAAATACCACAACCTTTCAGCTTGTTCAGCTTTTATCTAAATGTTAAGAAAAATACCTTTTCACAACAGGTATAGGGAAGGCTTCTGGTGACTAGTTTCCAAGTGTGCAAGGTTTGGAGACAAATTTAAGAATGTATTTTAGATTTCGGAGCAGCTGCAGGATTCGCTGTCAGCCAATCACAATCCTCCATTTACCTTGCCTGGCTAGATGCATCATCTAATAGTTACATTTAAAATGCTTAGACAGCGCTGATGGCGGTGCCCACTTGCCGAAACCGTTAAAATAATTGCAGGTTGGTTTAAAAGTGTTGGAAGTCCAACTCCATACACTGAACTCCATACAGTGTCAAACAGAAACAATGGGGAGAGGAGAGGCCATCAGGGCAGAACAGGCCGGAGGGTGGGCCAGTGGGGCAGTGTGCCCCTCGGTTTTCCCCACCAGTGTCTACCTGCCCTCCTGGAGGAGGTGGCAGCGCGCCGGGATGTCCTGATTGCGAGGGACGGGAGGCAAAGGCCTCCCCGCCTGACCAAACATGCGTGGGAGGAGGAGGCCGAGAGTATTAGCTCCCATGATGCAGTGCGCCGCACATGGCTCCAGTGTCGCAAAAGATTCAACGATCTCCTGCGCTCAGGAAGGGTGAGTACCATGTTGCCTCAAGTCACTTAATGCAGCTGTCATCCATCATAGTGCTGGAACTGGGAAGCGTGTCAAAGTCAGGGTGCTAACCTGCTGGGAGGGGAGCTTCCAGTTGGCGGGGCACCAATCCATCTGCTGGTCTTTGCGCTCCACATGCTTGTACTTCCTTCCTTAGCAAAGTGACACCTCGTGGGGCCACATGTGAAGGAGGCAGCGTTTGGGCAATGGTGGGGGTGGGGGGGGGTCAGCCCTGCCTTGTTTGGGTGAGTGTGCGGCAGCTGCGGGGTGAAGAGGAACTGGAGTCCTGCAATGTCTCACTCTGGCTGGGTTGGCAGGGATGCGATGGGAATCCAGGTGCAGGCTGGACTCATCAATGCTCCTCTCGCCTTTTCAGGAAAAGACTGCGCACAATGCGTGGGAACAAATGCGGACTGGCGGAGGACAGGCCCAGCTGGCCATCCTAGTGGCTTACGAGCAGCAGGCCATGGATCTGGAGAGGAGCTTTGACCCCAGGTCCACCGGTGGCGATGAGACTGAGGTGCCGGGGGGAGGTACGTTTGGCGAGCACTCAGGTCACCATGTGTGTCACAGAAGCCATGGGGCTGCTGAATGCTCCATGACTGAAGTTTGCAACGTGGGTTTACCATTGATTATGGAAAGATGAGCGCATAATGATCTGGGGGAGCGACACGCGAGTTGACATTGTCTGCACGAATTAAATGTCCTTTATTTTCCTCTTAGCATCACCGGAGCAGGAAGCAGAGGAGCCACCTCTCACACCTGAGGGCCCAGAGTAAATCCATTCACCAGCGTCACATCATCTCAGCCAGGCAGGCACCAGCACAGATACTAGCACCTCGTGGGAATTAGACATTCGGCTAGTGCCCCGGAGCACAGCGGCGAGGACACTTCACACTCACTTGAGGTGAGGGCAGAGACAGGGAGTGCCCAGGGAGATGGTTTGGGCACCAAGTATCCCAGCTCAGTGCCCATCCATCCACGGTGAGCAGGGAGGTCCGAAGCAACCTCGCGTCGGCGCAGCAGCTGCCTGTGGCCTCTGCGGGCTCCTCTCAGGCCGCTCTGAATGAGGGCAGCAGCTCCTCCGCCCCTCTGCCAGTGACCGTAGCATCCAATGAGGCTGCGGCGACTGGGGAGAAGCCAGCTGTGGAACTGGCCGCTCCCTCTCAGGCGGGGACATCAAATGCTCTGCGGGCCAGAGGACGTCTGCCAAGGTCATCGAGGCCAACAGGACAGCAGAGTGAGCAGCTGTCTCAGATGCCAGTGCCAGTGAGGGGGCAGCACCTAGACATAGCAACCGTAAGCGTCGATTTAAGGCACCTTAGGCGTACCACGGGTTTCTCACCGATGCTTTTATGTTGACCCATAGTACTTTGTGAAAGACTTGGTGTGAAGTTCTTGTTTTGCTTTATCAAGTTACATTTGTTCACTCAATAAATGTTGACATGTTGCCATGCCTCAGGGTGATTCCTTACTTCTGCAAGTGGACAGGAAGCCACGATGTTATGAGTAAGTTGTTTGACATTGAGCTTTAGTGACAAGGGCCTTAGTTAATGTTATTATCCAGACTGATTTAGCACTCAGGTATCGAGTGTGGAGCCTGCAGCCCTGACGTGTTTTGAAGCTCCATCTGTGGTGGGCTATATGAAGGTTCTCTGGATTAAAGTCTCCCGTGTGTCCCTGCCTCCCTGCAGTATGCTCGGATCAGCATCTAACCCCCCCCCCCCCGGCGTTCTCCTGTGCATGCTCGTCCTCGGACTCACAGCTGGACTCATCCTGTGCATCAGGAGCAACTGCGTCCAGGTCTCCCTCGTCCACTGTGTCGCCCCTTTCCAGCGCCAGATTGTGGAGAGCGCAGCATGCGACGTCTATCAGTGACACATGATCTGGGAGCTACTGGAGTGCACCCTCTGAAAGGTCCAGGCATTGGAAGCGTATCTTGAGAAGACCGATGGCTCTCTCCACCACAGCCCTTGTGGTGCCCTGGCTCCTATTGTACCGCTGCTCAGCTTCTGTATTTGGATGGCGGAGAGGCGTCATGAGCCACCTTCTGAAGGGATAGCCCTTGTCACCCAGCAGCCATACATCCAGCCGAGCTGGAGCACTGAAGAGCACCGGCACCTGGGAGTGTCTGAGGATGTCGGTGTCGTGGGAGCTGCCTGGGAACCTTGCACAGACTTGTAGAATCAGCATCCTGTGATCACACACTATCTGCACGTTCATGGAGTGGAAGCCCTTCCTGTTGACGAAGGCACTGGGCTCACCCGCTGGCGCCTTGATGGCCACATGTGCACAGTCTCTCGCACCCTGGATGTGGGGGAAGGCAGCACTGGCCGCAAAGCCTCTGGCTCCCTGTGTCTGGCTGGTATCGTCCCAATTACTGACATTCCGACAGTGCAGCACACTCTCAATTACTGACAGTCCAATAGTGCTGCACACCCTCAATTATCGACACTCCAATAGTGCAGCACACTCAATTACTGACACTCCAGTAGTGCAGCACACACTCAATTACTGACCCTCCAACAGTGTGGCACAGCCTCAATTACTGACCCTCCAATAGTGCAGCGCATCTTCAATTACCAAGAACCTAATAGTGCAGAACACTGTCAAATACTGACTCTCCGACAGTGCAGCACACCCTCAATTACTGACACTCCAATAGTGCAGCACACCCTCAATTACTGTCCCTCCAATCGTTCAGCACACCCTCAATTACTGACACTCCAATATTGCAGCACACCCTCAATTACTGACACTCCAGTAGTGCAGCACACCCTCAATTACTGACCCTCCAATACTGCAGCACACCCTCAATTACTGACATTCAATAATGCCGCACAACTTCAATTACTGACAAACCAATAGTGCAGCACACCCTCAATTCTTGACACTCCAATAGTGCAGCACACCCTCAATTACTGTCCCTCCAATCGTTCAGCACACCCTCAATTACTGACATTCCAATAGTGCAACGCACCTTCAGATACTGACACAGCATGACCTCAATTACTGACCGTCTAGTGGTGCAGCACACCCTTAACTACTGACACTCCAATTGTGCAGCACACGCTCAATTACTGACCCTCCAATGGTGCAGCTCACCATCAATTACTAAAACTACAATAGTGCTGCAAATCCTGAAAAACTGACTATCCCATAGTGCGCACACCCTCAATTACTGACCATCCAACAGTGCAGCACTTCTCAATTACTGAGTATCCAATAGTGTAGCACACTGTCAAATACTGACTCTCCGACAGTGCAGCATGAACTCAATTACTGACCATCCAATAGTGCAGCACACCCTCAATTACTGACCCTCCAATAGTACAGCACACTGTCAATTACTGACACTCCAACAGTGCAGCACAGCCTCAATTACTGAAACTCCAATAATGCAATACAGCCTCAATTAATGACCCTCCAATAGTGCAGCACACCCTCAATTACTGAAACTCCAATAGTGCAGCACACCCTTAATTATTGACGCTCCAATATTGCAGCACAACCTTAATTACTGACACTCCAATAGTGCAGCACACACTCAATTACTGACACACCAATAATGCAGTACACCCTCAATTACTGATTCTCCAACGGTGCAGCTCACCCTCATTACTCAAACTCCAATAGTGCTGCACACCTTGAAAAACTCCCTATCCAATAGTGCGCACACCCTCAATCACTGAGCCTCCAATAATGCAGCTACCCCTCAATTCCTGACACTCCATTGTGCAACAAACCCTCAATAACTGAAGCGCCAATAGTGCAGAACAACCTCAATTGCTGACACTCCAATAGTGCAGCACACCCTCAATTACTGAAACTACAATAGTGCTGCAAACCCTCAATTACTGACTCTCCAATAGTGCAGCACACCCTCAATTACTGACGCTCGAATATTGCAGCACACCCTCAATTACTGACAATCCAATAGTGCAGCACACCCTCAATTACTGACAATCCAATAGTGTAGCACTCTGTCAAATACTGACTCTTCGCCAGTGCAGCACACCCTCAATTACGACACTCCAATGGTACACCACACCCTGAATTACTAAAAATGCATTAGTGCAGCACAAGTTCAATTACTGATCCTCCAATAGTGCAGAACACCCTCAACTGCTGACATTCCAATAGTGCAGCACACCTCAATTACTGTCCCTCCAATCGTTCAGCACACCCTCAATTATTGACACTCCAATAGTGCAACACACCTTCAACACTGACACACCAATAGTGCAGAACACCTTCAATTATTGACCTTCCGATAGTGCAGCACACTCTCAATTACTGACACTCCAGTAGTGCAGCACACCCTCAATTATTGACACTCCAATAGTGCAGCACACCCTCAATTACTGACACTCCAATAGTGCAGCACACCCTCAATTACTGACTCTCCAATTGTACAGCACACCCTGAATTAATGATCCTCCAATAGTGCGGCACACCCTCAATCACTCAGCCTCCGATAATGCAGCTAAACTTCAATTACCGACACTATAATAGTGCAGCACACCCTCAATTACTGAAACTACAATAGTGCTGCACAACGTCAATTACTGAAACTCCAATAGTGCAGCACACCCTCAATCACTCAGCCTCCGATAATGCAGCTAAACCTCAATTACCGACACTATAATAGTGCAGCACACGCTCAATTACTGAAACTACAATAGTGCTGCACAACGTCAATTACTGAAACTCCAATAGTGCTGCACACCCTCAATTACTGACGCCCCAATTGTGCAGGACACCCTCAATTACTGACCCTTCAAAGGTTCAGCACACCCTCAATTACTGAAACTCCAATAGTACAGTACACCCGGAATTACTGTCCCTTGAATACTGCAGCACACCATCAATTACTGACACTCCAATAGTGCAGCCCACCCTCAATTACTTATACACCAATAAAGCAGTACAGCCTCAATTAATGACCATCCAATAGTGCATCTCTCCCTCAATTACTGAAACTACAATAGTGCTGCAAACCCTCAATTACTGACTCTCCAATAGTGCAGCACACCCTCAATCACTGAGCCTTCAATAATGCAGCTCACCCTCAATTACTGACACTCCAAGAGTGCAGCACCCCCTCAATTACTGACGCTCCAATATTGCAGCACAACCTTAATTACTGACACTCCAATAGTGCAGCACACACTCAATTACTGACACTCCAATAATACAGTACACCCTCAATTACTGACTCTCCAAAGGTGCAGCTCACCCTCATTACTAAAACTCCAATACTGCTGCACACCTTGAACAACTCCCCATCCAATAGTGCGCACACCCTCAATCACTGAGCCTCCAATAACGAAGCTACCCCTCAATTACTGACACTCCAATAGTGCAACACACCCTCAATTACTGAAGCTCCAATAGTGCAGAAAAACCTCAATTGCTGACACTCCAATAATGCAGCACACCCTCAATTACTGACAATCCCAATAGTGCGGCGCACCCTCAATCACTGAGCCTCCAATAATGCAGCTAACCATCAATTACTGACACTCCAATGGGGCACAACACCCTCAATTACTGACCCTCCAATAGTGCAGCACACCTTCAATTACAGAAACTCCAATAGTGCAGCCCACCCTCAATTATTTATACTCTAATAATGCAGTATAGCCTCAATTAATGACCCTCCAATAGTGCAGCAATCCCTCAATTACTGAAACTCCAATAGTGCTGCACAACGTCGATTACTGAAACTCCAATAGTGCAGCACACCCTCAATTACTGACACTCCCAAAGTGCAGCACATCCTCAATTACTGAAACTCCAATTGTGCGGCACACCCTCAATCACTAAGCCTCCAATAATGCAGCTAACCATCAATTACTGATACTCAAATAGTGCTGCACATTCTCAATTACTGACATGCCAATAGTGCAGCACACCCTAAATTACTGACCCACGAATGGTGCAGCACACCCTCAATTACTGACTCTCCAATAATGCAGTACACTCTCAATTACTGACTCTCCAACGGTGCAGCTCACCCTCAATACTAAAACTCCAATAGTGCTGCATACCATGAAAAACTCCCCATCCAATAGTGCGCACACCCTCAATCACTGAGCCTCCAATAATGCAGCTACCCCTCAATTCCTGACACTCCAATAGTGCAACAAACCCTCAATTACTGAAACTACAAGAGTGTTGCAAAGCCTCATACTGACTCTCTAATATTGCAGCACACCCCCAATTACTGACAATCCAATAGTGCGGCACACCCTCAATCACTGATCCTCCAATAATGCAGCACACCCTCAATTACTGACACTCCAATATTGCTGCACACACTCAATTACTCACCCTCCAACAGGGCAGCACATCTTCAATTACCAAGAACCCAATAGTGCAGAACATTGTCAAACACTGACTCTCCGACAGTGCAGCACACCCTCAATTAATGACACTCCAATAGTGCAGCACACCCTCAATTACTGACACTCCAATAGTGCAGCACACCCTCAATTACTGAAACTCCAATAGTACAGCACACCCTCAATTACTGACACTCCAATGGTACACCACACTCTGAATTACTGAAAATGCATTAGTGCAGCACAAGCTCAATTACTGACCCTCCAATAATGCAGAACACCCTCAACTGCTGACATTCCAATAGTGCAGCACACCCTCAATTACTGTCCCTCCAATCGTTCAGCACACCCTCAATTACTGACACTACAATAGTGCAGCACACCCTCAATTACTGACTCTCCAATTGTACAGCACATCCTGAATTAATGATCCTCCAATAGTGCAGCACACCCTCAATCACTCAGCCTCCGATAATGCAGCTAAACCTCAATTACCGACACTATAATAGTGCAGAACACTCTCAATTATTGAAACTACAATAGTGCTGCACAACATCAATTACTGAAACTCCAATAGTGCAGCACACCCTCAATTACTGACGCCCCAATTGTGCAGGACACCCTCAATAACTGACCCTTCAAAGGTTCAGCACACCCTCAATTACTGACACTCCAATAGTACAGTACACCCGGAATTACTGTCCCTCGAATACTGCAGCACACCATCAATTACTGACACTCCAATAGTGCAGCCCACCCTCAATTATTTATACACCAATAAAGCAGTACAGCCTCAATTAATGACCATCCAATAGTGCATCTCTCCCTCAATTACTGAAACTACAACAGTGCTGCAAACCCTCAATTACTGACTCTCCAATAGTGCAGCACACCCTCAATCACTGACGCTCGAATATTGCAGCACACCCTCAATTACTGACCATCCAACAGTGCAGCACTTCTCAATTACTGAGTATCCAATAGTGTAGCACACTGTCAAATACTGACTCTCCGACAGTGCAGCATGACCTTAATTACTGACCGTTCAATGGGCAGCACACCTTTAATTACTGACACTCCAATGTGCAGCACACGCTCAATTACTGAACCTCCAATAGTGCAGCACACCCTCAATTACTGACACTCCAAAGTGCAGCACACGCTCAATTACTGACACTCCAATAGTGCAGCACACTGTCAATTACTGACACTCCAATAGTGCAGCCCACCCTCAATTACTGACACTCCAATAATGCAATACAGCCTCAATTAATGACACTCCAAGAGTGCAGCAAACCCTCAATTACTGAAACTCCAATAGTGCAGCACACCCTTAATTACTGATGCTCCAATATTGCAGCACAACGTTAATTACTGACACTCCAATAGTGCAGCACACACTCAATTACTGACACTCCAATAATACAGTACATCCTCAATTACTGACTCTCCAACGGTGCAGCTCACCCTCATTACTAAAACTCCAATAGTGCTGCACACCTTGAAAAACTCCCCATCCAATAGTGCGCACACCCTGAATCACTGAGCCTCCAATAATGCAGCTACGTCTCAATTACTGACACTGCAATAGTGCATCACACCCTCAATTACTGACACTCCATTTGTGCAACACACCCTGAATTACTGACCCTCCAAAAGTGCAGCACAAGCTCAATTACTGACCCTCCAATAGTGCGCACACCCTCAATTACTGACCATCAAACAGTGCAGCACTTCTCAATTACTAAAACTCCAATAGTGTAGCACACTGTCAAATAATGACTCTCCGACAGTGCAGCATGACCTCAATTACTGACCGTCCAGTGGTGCAGCACACCCTTAATTACTGACAGTCCAATTGTGCAGCACACGCTCAATTACTGACCCTCCAATAGTGCATCCCACCCTCAATTACTGACACTCCAATTCTGCAGTACACGCTCAATTACTGATTCTCCAATAGTACAGCACAATGTCAATTACTGACACTCCAGTAGTGCAGCCCACCCTCAATTACTGACACTCCAATAGTGCAGCACACCATCAATTACTTATACTCCAATACTGCAATACAGCATCAATTAATGACACTCCAATAGTGCAGCACACCCTCAATTACTGAAACTCCAATAGTGCAGCACAACCTTAATTACTGACACTCCAATAGTGCAGCACACACTCAATTACTGACACTCCAGTAGTGCAGCACACCCTCAATTACTGACACTCCAATGGTGCAGCAGACCCTCAATTACTGACCCTCCAATAGTGCAGCACAACCTCAATCACTGACTATCGAATCGTACAACACACCCTGAATTACTGACGGACGAATAGTGCAGCACACCCTCAATTACAGACACTCCAATAGTGCAGCCCACCCTCAATCACTGACTATCGAATCGTACAACACACCCTGAATTACTGACGGACGAATAGTGCAGCACACCCTCAATTACAGACACTCCAATAGTGCAGCCCACCCTCAATTACTTATACTCTAATAAATCAGTATAGCCTCAATTAATGACCCTCCAACAGTGCAGCACTCCCTCAATTACTGAAACTCCAATAGTGCTGCACAACGTCGATTACTGAAACTCCAATAGTGCAGCACACTCTCAATTACTTGTACTCCAATAATGCAGTATACCCTCAATTAATGACCCTCCAATAGTGAAGCACTCCCTTAATTACTGAAAATCCAATAGTGCAGCACACCCTCAATTACTGACACTCCAATAGTGCAGCCCACCCTCAATTACTGACACTCCAATAATGCAATACAGCCTCAATTAATGACACTCCAAAAGTGCAGCACACCCTCAATTACTGAAACTCCAATAGTGCAGCACACCCTCAATTAATGACCCTCCAATAGTGCAGCACATCCTCAATTACTGACACTCGAATAGTGCAGCACATCCTCAATTAATGACCCTCCAATAGTGCGGCACATCCTCAATTACTGACACTCGAATAGTGCAGCACACCCTCAATTAATGACCCTCCAATAGTGCAGCACACCCTCAATTACTGAAACTCCAATAGTGCAGCACACCCTCAATTAATGACCCTCCAATAGTGCAACACACCCTCAATTACTGACACTCCAATAGTGCAGCACATCTTCAATTACTGACACTCCAATAGTGCAGCACACGCTCAATTGCTAACCCTCCAATAGTGCAGCACACCGTAAATTACTGAAACTCCAATAGTGCAGCACACCCTCAATTAATGACACTCCAATAGTGCAGCACATCCTCAATTACTGACACTCCAATAGTGCAGCACATCCTCAATTACTGACCCTCCAATAGTGCAGCACACCCTCAATTACTGAAACTCCAATAGTGCAGCACACCCTCAATTAATGACCCTCCAATAGTGCAGCACATCCTCAATTACTGACACTCGAATAGTGCAGCACACCCTCAATTAATGACCCTCCAATACTGCAACACTCCCTCAATTACTAATGCGCTATAGTGCAGCACACACTTAATTACTGACACAGTAATAATGCAGCACACACTCAATTAATGACGTGCCAATAGTGCGGCAAATCCTCAATTGATGAGCCTCCAATAATCCAGCTAACCCTCAATTACTGACACTCCAATCGTGCAGCACATCCTCAATTACAGACACCTCAATAGTAAATCACACCCTGAATTACTGACCCTCAAATATTGCAGCACAACCTCAATTACCTATACTCCAATAATGCGTTACACCTTCAATTACTGACCCTCCAATGGTGCAGCTCACCCTTAATTACTGAAACTCCAATAGTGCTGCACACCTTGAAAAACTGACCATGCAATAGTTCGCACAGCCTCAATTACTGACCCTCCAACAGTGCAGCACCTCCTCAATTACTGACCATCCAATAGTGGAGCACACTGTCAATTACAGACTCTCCGACGGTGCAGCACACCCTCAATTACTGACGCTCGAATAGTAAAGCACACCCTGAATTACTGACCCTCGAATAGTGCAGCACAAGCTCAATTACTGACCCTCCAATGGTGGAGCTCACCCTCAATTACTGAAGCTATAATAGTGCGGCAAACCTTGAAAAACTGACCATCTAATAGTGCGCACACCCTCAATTACTGACCATCCAACAGTGCAGGACACCCTCAATTACTGACACTCCAATTCTGCAGCACACTGTCAATTACCGACACTCCAATAGTGCAGAAGACAACCCTCAATTACTGACACTCCAATAATGCAATACAGCCTCAATTATTGACCCTCCAATAGTGCAGACACCCTCAATAACTGAAACTTCAATAGTGCAGCACAACCTTAATTAGTGACGCTCCAATATTGCAGCACAACCTTAATTACTGACACGCCAATAGTGCAGTACGCCCTCAATTACTGACCCTCCAATGGTGCAGCACATCCTCAATTACTGACACTACAATAGTGCAGCACACCCTCAACTACGGACGCTCCATTAGTGCAGCACACACTCAATTACTGACATTCCAATAGAGCATCACACCATCAATGACTGACACACCAACAGTGCAGCACACCCTCAATTACTGACATGCCAACAGTGCAGCACACCCTCAATTACTGACACTCCAGTAGTGCAGCACACCCTCAATGACTGACACGCCAACAGTGCAGCACACCCTCAATTGCTGACACACCAATAGGGCAGCACATCCTCAATTACTGACGCTCCAATAGTGCAGCACACTCTCGATGACTGAAACTACAATAGTGCAGCACACCCTCAATTATTGAAATTCCAATGGTGCAGCACATCCTCAATTACTGACACTCCAATAGTGTGGCACACTCTCAATGACTGACACTCCAACAGTGCAGCCCACGTTCAATATACTGAGCCTTCAATGCTGCAGCACACCCACAATTACTGACACTCCAATCATGCAGCACACCCTCAATTACTGACACGCCAACAGTGCAGCACATCTCAATTACTGACACTCCAAAAGTGCAGCACACCCTCCATTACTGACACTCCAGTAGTGCAGCACACCCTCAAATACTGACACTCCAACAGTGCAGCACACCCTCCATTACTCACGCTCCAATAGTGCAGCACACTGTCAATTACGGAGCCTCCAATATTGCGGCACACGCTCAATTACTGACAGTACAATAGTGCCGCACATGCTCATTTACTGACGCACCAATAGTGCAGCACACCCTCAATTACTGTCCCTCCAAAAGTGCAGCACACCCTCAATTACTGACCTTCAATAGTGCAGCACATCCTCAATTACTGACACTCCAATAGTGCAGCACACCCTCAATTACTGATGCTTCAATAGTGCCGCACATGCTCATTTACTGACGCACCAATAGTGCAGCACATCCTCAATTACTGACACACGAAGAATGCAGCACACACTCAATTACTGACACTCCAATAGAGCAGCACACCCTCAATTACTGATGCTCCAATAGTGCAGCATAATATCAATTACCAAGACTCCAATAGTGCAGCACACCCTCAATTACTGAGCCTCCAATAGTGCAGCACACTGTCAATTACTGACTCTCCGACAGTGCAGCACACCCTCAATTACTGACCCTCCAACAGTGCAGCATATCTTCAATTACTGATCATCCAATAGCGCCGCACACTGTCAAATCCTGACTCGCCGACAGTTCTGCACACGCTGAATTACTGACTGTCCAATGGTGCAGCACACCCTCAATTACTGACACACCGAGAGTGCCGCACACCCTCAATTACTGACACTCCAATGGTGCCGCACACCCTCAATTACTGACACACCGAGAGAGCCGCACACCCTCAATTACTGACACTCCAATGGTGCCGCACACCCTCAATTACTGACACACCGAGAGGGCAGCACACCCTCAATTACTGACACTACAATAGTGCAGCACACCCTCAATTACTGACCCTGCAATAGTGCAGCACACCCTCAATTACTTAGACTCCAATAGTGCAGCACAACCTCAATTACTGACCCTTCAACAGTGCAGCACATTTTCAATTACTGAGTATCCAATAGTGCAGCACACTGTCAAATACTGACTCTCCGACAGTGCAGGACACCCTCAATTACTGAGCCTACAAAGGTGCAGCACACCCACAATTTCTGACACTCCAATAGTGCAGCACACCGTCAATTACTATCACTCCAGTAGTAAAGCACACACTGAATTACTGACATTGAATGGTGCAGCACACCCTCAATTACTAACTCTCCAGTGGTGCAGCTCATCCTCAATTATTAAAACTCCAGTAGTGTTGCGCACCCTGAAAGACTCCCCATCCAATAGTGCGCACACCCTCAATTAGTGACTCTCCAGCAGTGCAGGACCTCCTCAATTACTGACCCTCCAATGCTGAGGTACACCCTCAAACACTGAGCCTCCAATAATGCAGCTACCCCTCAAGTACAGACCCTCCAATAGTACAGCACATCCTGAATTACTGACCCACAAATATTGCCACATACTCTAAATTACTGAAACTCCAATGGTGCAGTACACCCTCAATTTCTTAAACGCCTATAATGTAGTACACCCTCAATTACTGACCTTCCAATAGTACAGCTCACCCTCAATTACTGACACTCCAATAGTGCAGCACACCCTCAATTACTGACACTACAATAGTGCAGCACTCCCTCAGTTACTGACACTATAACAGGGCAGCACACCCTCAATTACTGAAACTCCATTAGTGCAGCACACCATCAATTACTGAGCCTACAAAGGTGCAACACACCCTCAATTTCTGACACTCCAATGCTGCAGAACACCCTCAATTTCTGACACTCCAATAGTGCAGCACACCATCAAATACTGACACTCCAATAGTAAAGCACTAACTGAATTACTGACCCTTGAATAGTGCAGCACAACCTCAATTACTCACACTCCAATAGTGCAGCACACCCTCAACTGCTTAAACTCCAATAATGCAGCACACCCTCAATTACCGACCCTCCAATGTTACAGCTCACCATCAATAACTGAAACTACAATAGTGCTGCACAACGTCAATTAATGACAATCCAGTAGTGCAGCACACCCTCAATTACTGACACTACAATAGTGCAGCACACCCTCATTACGGAAACTCCATTAGTGCAGCACACCATCAATTACTGATCCTCCAAAAGTGCAGCACACCCTCAATTACAGACACTCCAATAGTACAGAACACCCTCAATTGCTGACACTCCAATAATGCAGTACCCCTGCAATTACTGAACTCCAACAGTGCAGCACACCTTCAATTACTGAAAATCCATTAGTGGAGCACAGCCTCAATTACTGACCCTCCAATAGTGCAGCACACCCTCAATTACTAACACTCCAATAGTGCAGCCCACCTTCAATAACTTTGACTCCAATAATGCAGCATAGCCTCAATTAATGACCCTCCAATAGTGCAGAACACGCTCAATTACTGAAACTGCAGTAGTGCTGCACAACGTCAATTACTGAATCTTCAATATTGCCGCACAACCCCAATTAGTGACGCTCCAATAGTGCAGCACACCCTTAATTACTGACCCACTAATAATTCAGCACACACACAATTACTGATCCACCAATAGTGCGGCACACCCTCAATCACCGAGCCTCCAATAATGCAGTAAACCCTCAATTACTGACACTCCAATAGTGCAGCACACCCTCAATTACTGGCACTCCAGTAGTGCAGCACACCCTCAATTACTCATGCTCCAATAGTAAAGCACACCCTCAATTACTGACACTGCAATAGTGCAACACACCCTCAATTACTGACAATCCAATAGTGCAGCACACCCTCAATTGCTGACACTACAATAGTGCAGCACACCCTCAAGTAATGATGCTCCAATAGTGCAGCACATCCCCAATTACTGACACACCAAAGGTGCAGCACACCCTCAATTACTGACCTCCAACAGTGCAGCATATCCACAATTACTGACCATCCAATAGTGCAGCACACTGTCAAATACTGACTCTCCGACAAGGCTGAACAACCACAATTACAACCACCATCCAATGGTGCAGCACTCCCTCAATAAATGATACCCCACTAGTGCAGCATACCCTCGATGCCCCCCCCCACCCCCCCCGAGACTATGACTCTAGACACCCCCCACACACCCCTCCGCGAGACTATGTCCCTAGACGCCCCCCCAACCCCCCCTTCCCCGAGACTATGTCCCTAGACCCCCCCCGACCACCACACCCCCTCCCCGAGACTATGTCCCTAGACCACCCCCCCCAACTCCCCCCCTCCCCGAGACTATGTCCCTAGACACCCCCCACCCACTCCCCCCTCCCCGAGACTATGTCCCTAGACCCCCACCCAACCCCCCCTCCCCAAGACTATGTCCGGAGACCCCCCACCCTCCCCGAGACAATGTCCCTAGACACGCCCCCACCCCCCCCTCCCCGAGACTATGTCCCTAGACACCCCACAGCACCCCCCTCACTGAGACTATGTCCCTAGACCACCCCACCCACCCACCCCTCCCCGAGACTATGTCCCTAGATCACCCCCACCCAAACCCCTCCCCGAGACTATGTCCCTAGACACCCGCCACCCCCCCCCTCCCCGAGACTATGTCCCTACACCCCCCACCCACCCCCCCCTCCCCGAGACTATGTTCCTAGACACCCCCCCCACCCACCCCCTCCCCGAGACTATGTCCCTAGACACCCCCCCCACCCCCCCTCACCGAGACTATGACCCTAGACCCCCCCCCACCACCCCCCTCCCCGAGACTATGTCCCTAGACACCCCCCCCACCCCCCCGAGACTATGTCCCTAGAACCCCCCCCAACCCCCCCTCCCCGAGACTCTGTCCCTAGACCCCACCCCCACCACCCCCTCCCTCCCCGAGACTATGTCCCTAGACCCCCCCCACCCCACCCTCCCCGAGACTATGTCCCTAGATCCCCACCCCCACCCCCCCCTCCCCGAGACTATGTCCCTAGACCCCCCCCACCCACCCCCCTCCCCGAGTCTATGTCCCCAGACCCCCCCCATCCCCCCCCTCCCCGAGACTAGGTCCCTAGACCCCCCCCCATTCACACCCTCCCCGAGACTATGTCCCTAAACCCCCCCCCACCACCCCACTCCCCGAGACTATGTCCCTAGACCACCCCCACACCCCCCCTCCCCGAGACTATGTCCCTAGACCCCCCACCCATCCCCCCCTCCCCGAGTCTATGTGCCTAGACCCCCCCCCACCCCCCTCTCCCCGAGACTATGTCCCTAGACACCCCCTCCACCCCCCTCCCCGAGACTATGTCCCTAGACCCCCCACCCACCCCCACCCTCCCCGAGACTATGTCCCTAGACCCCCCCCCACCACCCCCCAAGAGACTATGTCCCTAGACCCCCCCCGACCCCCCCCTCCCCGAGACTATGTCCCTAGACACCCCCCCCACCCCCCCCTAACGAGACTATGTCACTAGACCCCCCCCCACCCCACCCCCTCCCCGAGACTATGTCCCTAGACCCCACCCCACCCCCCCCTCCCCGAGACTATGTCCCTAGACCACCCCCCCCCCCCTCCCCCGAGACTATGTACCTAGACCCAACCCCCACCCCCCCCTCCCCGAGACTATGTCCCTAGACCCCCCCACCGAGACTATGTGCCTAGACCCTCCCCACACCCCCCTCCCCGAGACTATGTCCCTAGACACCCCTCCCAACCCCCCCTCCCCGAGACTATGTCCCTAGACCCCCCCCACCCACCCCCTCCCCGAGACTATGTCCCTAGACCGCCCCCCCCACCCCCTCCCCGAGTCTATGTCCCTAGACACCCCCCCCACCCCCCCCTCCCCGAGACTATGTCCCGAGACACCCCCCCCAGCCCCCCCTCCCCGAGACTATGTACCTAGACCCAACCCCCACCCCCCCCTCCCCGAGACTATGTCCCTAGACACCCCACCCACACCCCCACCCCTCCCGGAGACTATGTACCTAGACCCCCCCCCACCCACCCTCCCCGAGACTATGTCCCTAGACACCCCCCCAACCCCCCCTCCCCGAGACTATGTCCCTAGACCCTCCCATACCCCCCCTCCCCGAGACTATGTCCCTAGAACCCCCCCCACCCCCCCCCTCCCAGAGACTATGTCCCTAGACCCCCCCCCACCCCCCTCCCCGAGACTATGTCCCTAGACCCCACCCCCCCCTCCCCGGGATTATGTCCCTAGACACACACCCCCCACCCCCCCCTCCCCGAGACTATGTCCCTAGACCCCCCCCCACCCCCCCGATCGCCGAGACTATGTCCCTAGACCCCCGCCCCATCCCACCATCCCCGAGACTATGTCCCTAGACCTCCCCCCACCCCCCTTCCCCGAGACTATGTCCCTAGACACCCCCCCCACCCCCCCCCGAGACTATGTCCCTGGATCCCCCCCCAACTCCCCCTCCCCGAGATTATGTCCCGAGAACCCCCCCTCCCCGAGACAATGTCCCTAGACACCCCCCCACCCACCCCCCTCCCGGAGACTATGTCCCTAGACCCCCCCCCACCCCCCCCCTCCCCGAGACTATGTCCCTAGACCGCACCCCACCACCCCCTCCCTCCCCGAGACTATGTCCCTAGACCCCCACCCCCACCCCCCCCTCCCCGAGACTATGTCCCTAGACCCCCCCCCACCCACCCCCCTCCCCGAGTCTATGTCCCTAGACCCCAGCCATCCCCCCCTCCCCGAGACTAGGTCCCTAGACCCCCCCCCCATTCACCCCCTCCCCGAGACTATGTGCCTAGACCCCCCCCCCCACCACCCCCCTCCCCGCGACTATGTCCCTGGACCACCCCCACACCCCCCCTCCCCGAGACTATGTCCCTAGACCCCCCAACCCCCCCTCCCCGAGACTATGTCCCTAGACCCCCCGCCCACACCCCCCTCCCAGAGCCTATGTCCCTAGACACCCCCCCATTCCCCCGTCCCCGAGACTATGTACCTAGACCCCCCCCACCCCCCCCTCCCCGAGACTATGTCCCTAGAACCCCCCCCAACCCCCCCTCCCCGAGACTATGTCCCTAGACACCCCCAACCCCCCTCCCCGAGACTATGTCCCTAGACCCCACCCCCCCCTCCCCGAGATTATGTCCCTAGACACACCCCCCACCCCCCCCTCCCCGAGACTATGTCCCTAGACCCCCCCCACCCCCCCGATCGCCGAGACTATGTCCCTAGACCCCCGCCCCATCCCCACCATCCCCGAGACTATGTCCCTAGAACTCCCCCCACCCCCCCTCCCCGAGACTATGTCCCTAGACCCCCCAACACCCCCCCCGAGACTATGTCCCTGGATCCCCCCCCAACTCCCCCTCCCCGAGACTATGTCCCGAGAACCCCCCCTCCCCGAGACAATGTCCCTAGACACCTCCCACCACCCCCTCCCCGAGACTATGTCCCTAGACCCCACCCCCACCACCCCCCTCCCTCCCCGAGACTATGTTCCTAGACCCCCACCCCCACCCCCCCCTCCCCGAGACTATGTCCCTAGACCCCCCCCCACCCACCCCCCTCCCCGAGTCTATGTCCCTAGACCCCAGCCATCCCCTCCCTCCCCGAGACGAGGTCCCTAGACCCCCCCCCCATTCACCCCCTCCCCGAGACTATGTCCCGAGACCCCCCCCCCACCACCCCCTCCCCGAGACTATGTCCCTAGACCCCACCCCCACCACCCCCTCCCTCCCCGAGACTATGTCCCTAGACCCCCCCCCAACCCACCCTCCCCGAGACTATGTCCCTAGACCCCCACCCCCACCCCCCCCTCCCCGAGACTATGTCCCCAGACCACCCCCACCCACCCCCCTGCCCGAGTCTATGTCCCTAGACCCCCCCACCCACCCCCCTCCCCGAGACTATGTCCCTAGAACCCCCCCCCACACCCCCTCCCCGAGACTATGTACCTAGACCCAACCCCCACCCCCCCGAGACTATGTCCCTAGACCCCCCCCACCACGCCCACCCTGAGACTATGTCCCTAGACCCCGCCCCCACACCCCCCCCTCCCGAGACTATGTCCCTAGACCCCACCCCGCACCCCCCTCCCCGAGATTATGTCCCTAGACCCACCCACATCCCCCCCTCCCCGAGACTATGTCCCTAGACCCGCCCCCCACCACCCCACCCGATACTATGTCCCTAGAACCCCCCCCACCCCTCCCTCCCCGAAACTATGTCCCTGGACAACCCCCCCACCCACCCCCTCCCCGAGATTATGTCCCTAGACTGCCCCCCCCACCCCCTCCCCGAGTCTATGTCCCTAGACACCCCCCCCACCCCCCCTCCCCGAGACTATGTCCCGAGACCCCCCCGCCAGCCCCCCCTCCCCGAGACTATGTCCCTAGACCCCCCACCCACACCCCACCCCTCCCGGAGACTATGTGCCTAGACCCCCCCCCACCCCACCTCCCCGAGACTATGTCCCTAGACACCCCCCCAACTCCCCCTCCCCGAGACTATGTCCCTAGACCCCCCCACCCCCCCCCCAGAGACTATGTCCCTAGAACCCCCCCCAAATCCCCCTTCCCGAGACTATGTCCCTAGACCCCCCCCAACCCCCCTCCCCGAGACTATGTCCCTAGACCCCACCCCCCCTCCCCGAGATTATGTCCCTAGACACACCCCCCACCCCACCCCCTCCCCGAGACTATGTCCCTAGACCCCCCCCACCCCCCCTCCCCGAGACTATGTCCCTAGAACCCCCCCCAAATCCCCCTTCCCGAGACTATGTCCCTAGACCCCCCCAACCCCCCTCCCCGAGACTATGTCCCTAGACCCCACCCCCCCTCCCCGAGATTATGTCCCTAGACACACCCCCCACCCCACCCCCTCCCCGAGACTATGTCCCTAGACCCCCCCCCACCCCCCCCGATCGCCGAGACTATGTCCCTAGACCCCCGCCCCACCCCACCCTCCCGAGACTATGTTCCTTGGCCCCCCCCCCACCACCCCCCTCCCCGCGACTATGTCCCTGGACCCCCCACCCATCCCCCCCTCCCCGAGTCTATGTGCCTAGACCCCCCCCATCCCCCCCCTCCCGAGACTATGTCCCTAGACACCCCCTCCACCCCCCCCGAGACTATGTCCCTAGACCCCCCACCCACCCACCCCCCTCCCGAGACTATGTCCCTAGATCCCCCCCACCACCCCCCACGAGATTATGTCCCTAGACCCCCCCCCCAACCCCCCTCCCCGGGACTATGTCCCTAGACACCCCCCCCACCCCCCCTAACGAGACTATGTCACTAGACCCCACCCCACCCCCCCCTCCCCGAAACTATGTCCCTAGACCCCCCCCACCACCCACCTCCCCGAGACTATGTCCCAAGACCACCCCACACCCCCCTCCCCGAGACTATGTCCCTAGACCCCCCACCCATCCCCCCCTCCCCGAGACTATGTCCCTAGACACCCCCTCCACCCCCCCCCTCCCCGAGACTATGTCCCTAGACCGCCCCCCACCCCCTCCCCCTCCCCGAGACTATGTCCCTAGATCCCCCCCCACCCCCCCCTCCCCGAGACTAAGTCCCTAGACCACAGCCCCCACCCCCACCCTCCCCGAGACTATGTCCCTAGACACCCCCCCACCCCCCCCTCCCCGCGACTATGTCCCTAGAACGCCCCCACACCCACCCCCAACCCCTCCCCGAGATTATGTCCCTAGACACCCCCCCAACCCCGCCCGAGACTGTGTACCTACACCCCCCCCACCCCCCCCTCATCGCCGAGACTATGTCCCTAGATCCCCCCCCACCCCCCCCCTCCCAGAGACTATGTCCCTAGACCCACCCCACCCCCCCCTCCCCGAGACTATGTCCCTAGACACCACCCCCACCACACCCCCTCCCCGAGACTATGTCCCTAGACACCCCCCCCACCCACCCTTCCCCGAAACTATGTCCCTAGACCCCCACCCCACACCCCCTCCCCGAGACTATGTCCCTAGACCCCCCCCCCAACCCCCCCCTTCCCCGAGTCTATGTCCCTAGACCCCCCCCACCCCCTCCCCCTCCCCGAGACTATGTCCCCAGATCCCCCCCCTCTCCCCGAGACTATGTCCCTAGACCACACCCCCCACCCCCCCCTCCCCGAGACTATGTCCCTAGACACCCCCCCCACCCCCCGCCTCCCCGCGACTATGTCCCTAGAACACCCCCCACACCCCCCCTCCCCGAGACTATGTCCCTAGACCCCTCCCCCAACCCCACCATCCCGAGACTATGTCCCTAGGACATCCCCCCACCCCCCCCCTCCCCGAGACTATGTCCCTAGACCCCCCCCCCTCCCCGAGACTATGTCCCTAGACCCCCCCCCAAGCCCCCCCTCCCCGAGACTATGTCCTTGACCCCCCCACACCACCCCAATCCCCGAGACTATGTCCCTAGACCCCCTCCCCCCCCCGAGACTATGTCCCTAGACACCCCCCAGCCCCCCTTCCCCGAGACTATGTCCCTAGAGACCCCCCCACCCCCCCCTCCCCGAGACTATGTCCCTAGAACCCCCCAACCCCACCCCCTCTCCGAGACTATGTCCCTAGAACCCCCCCCACCCCCCCCTTCCCGAGACTATGTCCCTAGCCTACACCCCACCCCCCCCTCCCCGAGACTATGTCCCTAGACCCATCCCCACACCCCCCCTCCCCGAGACTATGTTCCTAGAACCCCCCAAAACCCCCTCCCCGAGACTATGACCCTAGACCCCCCCCACCCCCCACCTACCCGAGACTATGTCCCTAGACCCCCCCCCTCTCCCCAAGACTATGTCCCTAGACCCCCCCCACCCCCCACCTCCCCGAGACTATGTCCCTAGACCCCTTCCCACCCCCCCCCCGAGACTATGTCCCTAGACCCCCCCACCCCCCCTCCCCGAGACTATGTCCCTAGACCCCCCCACCACCCCCCTCCACGAGACTATGTCCCTAGAACCCCCCCCGAGACTATGTCCCTCGACCCCCGCCCACCCCCCCTCCCCGAGACTATGTTCCTAGAACCCCCCCAAAACCCCCTCCCCGAGACTATGACCCTAGACCCCCCCCACCCCCCACCTACCCGAGACTATGTCCCTAGACCCCCCCCCTCTCCCCAAGACTATGTCCCTAGACCCCCCCCACCCCCCACCTCCCCGAGACTATGTCCCTAGACCCCTTCCCACCCCCCCCCGAGACTATGTCCCTAGACCCCCCCACCCCCCCTCCCCGAGACTATGTCCCTAGACCCCCCCACCACCCCCCTCCACGAGACTATGTCCCTAGAACCCCCCCCGAGACTATGTCCCTCGACCCCCGCCCACCCCCCCTTCCCGAGACTATGTCCCTAGAACCCACCCCACGCCCCCTCCACGAGACTATAATCCCTAGACCCCCCCCCACCCCCCCCCACCTCCCCGAGACTATGTCCCTAGACACCCCCCCACCCCCCCCCCTCCCCGAGACTATGTCCCTAGACCCCCCCCCCACTCCCACCCCTCCCCGAGACTATGTCCCTAGAACCCCCCCCACCTCCCCCCTCCCCGAGACTATGTCCCTAGACCCACCCCACCCCAATCCCCTCCCCGAGACTATGTCCCTAGACTCACCCCCACCCCCCCCTCCCCGAGACTATGTCCCTAGACCCCCCCCACCCCCCCTCCCCGAGACTAAGTCCCTAGACCCCCACCCCACCCCGCCCTCCCCGAGACTATGTCCCTAGACCCACCCCACAACACCCCCCTCCCCGAGACTATGTCACTAGACCCTCCCCACCCCCACTCCCTGAGACTATGTCCCTAGACCCCCCCCGCACCGCCCCTTCCCCGAGACTATGTCCCTAGACCCCACCCCAACCCCCCCCCTCCACGAGACTATGTCCTTAGACCCCCCCCATCCCCCACACCCCGAGACTATGACCCTAGACCCCCCCCCACACCTCCCTCCCCGAGACTATGTCGCTAGACCCCCCCACACCCCCCCCTTCCCGAGACTATGTACCTAGACCCCCCCCACCCCCCCTCCCCGAGACTATGTCCCTAGACAACCCCCCCATCCTCCCCCCCTCCCCGAGACTATGTCACTAGACCCCCCACACCCACCCCCTCGTCGAGACTATGTCCCTAGACCCCCGCCACCCCCCTCCCCTCCCCGAGACTATGTCCCTAGACCCCACCCCACACCCCCCTCCCCGAGACTATGTCCCTAGACCCCCCCCACCCGCCCCTCCCCGAGACTATGTACCTAGAACCCCCCCCACCCCCCCCTCCCCGAGACTATGTCCCTAGACCCCGCCCCAACCCCCCCCCCTCCGCGAGACTATGTCCCTAGACCCCCTCCCACGCCCCCCCCTCCCCGAGACAATGTCCCTGGACCCCCCCCACACCCCCCCCCGAAACTATGTCCCTAGACCCCCCCCACACCAGCCCCCCCTCGCCGAGACTATGTCCCTAGACCCCCCCCCACCTACCCCCCCACCCCGAGACTATGTCCCTAGACCCCCCACGACTCCCCCCTCCCCGAGACTATGTCCCTACACCCCCCCCCACCTCCCACCCCCTCCCCGAGACTATGTCCCTAGACCGCCCCCCACACCCCCCCTCCCCGAGACTATGTCCCTAGACCCCCACCCACCCCCCCCGAGACTATGTCCCTAGACCCCCCCCCACACACCCCCCCCCTCCCCGAGACTATGTCCCTAGACCCCCCCCCACCCCCCCCTCACCGAGACTATGTCCCCAGACCTCCCCCCACCCCACCCCCGAGAAAATGTCCCTAGACCCCCCCACCCCCCCTTTCCCGAGACTATGTCCCTAGACCCCCCCCAACCCCCCTTCCCCGAGACTATGTCCCTAGAGACCCCCCCACCCCCCCTCCCCGAGACTATGTCCCTAGACCCCCCCCAAACCCCCCCCTTCCCGAGACTATGTCCCTAGACTCGCCCCCCACCCCGCCCCCCTCCCCGAGACTATGTCACTAGACCCCCTCCCACCCCCCTCCCTTCCCCGAGACTACGTCCCTACACACCCCCCCCACCCCCCCTCCCCGAGACTATGTCCCTAGACACCCCCCGCACCCACCCCTCCCCGAGACTATGTCCCTAGACAACCCCCCCATCCTCCCCCCCTCCCCGAGACTTTTCCTAGACCCCCGCCACCCCCCTCCCCTCCCCGAGACTATGTCCCTAGAACTCCCCAACCCCACCCCCTCTCCGAGACTATGTCCCTAGAACCCCCCCCACCCCCCCCTTCCCGAGACTATGTCCCTAGCCTACACCCCACCCCCCCCTCCCCGAGACTATGTCCCTAGACCCACCCCCCCACAACACCCCCTCTCCGAGACTATGTCCCTAGACCCCCCCACACCCCTCCCTTCCGAGACTATGTCCCTAGACCCCCCCCCACCCCCCCCTTCCCGAGACTATGTCACTCGACCCCCCCCCACGCCCCCCTCCCCGAGACTATGTCCCTAGACATCACCCCCACCGCCCCCCTCCCCGAGACTAAGTCCCTAGACCACCCGCCCACCACCCCCTCCCCGAGAATATGTCCCTAGACCCCCCCCCCACACCCCCCCGAGACTATGTCCCTAGACACCCCCACACCCCCCCCCTCCCCGAGACTATGTTCCTAGAACCCCCCCAAAACCCCCTCCCCGAGACTATGACCCTAGACCCCCCCCACCCCCCACCTACCCGAGACTATGTCCCTAGACCCCCCCCCTCTCCCAAGACTATGTCCCTAGACCCCCCCCACCCCCCACCTCCCCGAGACTATGTCCCTAGACCCCTTCCCACCCCCCCCGAGACTATGTCCCTAGACCCCCTCCCTTAGACTATGTCCCTAGACCCCCCCCCACCACCCCCCCTCCCCTAGACTATGTCCCTAGACCCCCCCCCCACCCCCCCATCCCCGAGACTATGTCCCTAGACCCACCCCACCCCAATCCCCCTCCCCGAGACTATGTCCCTAGACCCACCCCCACCCCCCCCCTCCCCGAGACTATGTCCCTAGACCCCCCCCCACCCCCCCCTCCCCGAGACTAAGTCCCTAGACCCCCACCCCACCCCGCCCTCCCCGAGACTATGTCCCTAGACCCCCCCCCACAACACCCCCTCCCCGAGACTATGTCACTAGACCCTCCCCACCCCCACTCCCTGAGACTATGTCCCTAGACCCCCCCCCGCACCGCCCCCTCCCCGAGACTATGTCCCTAGACCCCACCCCAACCACCCCCCTCCCCGAGACGATGTCCCTAGACCCCCCCAACCCCCCCTCCCCGAGAATATGTCCCTAGACCCCCCCCAAACCCCCCCCTCTCCGAGACTATGACCCTAGAACACCCCCCACCCCCCCCCTCCCCGAGACTATGTCCCTAGACCCCCCACCCACCCCACCCCTCCCCGAGACTATATCCCTAGAACCGCCCACAGCCCCCCCCCTCCCCGATACTATGTCCCTAGACCCCCCCCAACACCCCCCCTCCCCGAGACCATGTCCATAGACCTCCCCCACACCCCCGTCCCTGAGACTATGTCCCTAGACCCCCCCCCACTCCCACCCCTCCCCGAGACTATGTCCCTAGAACCCCCCCCCACCTCCCCCTTCCCCGAGACTATGTCCCTAGACACCCCCCCCTCCCTTAGACTATGTCCTAGACCCCCCCCCACCACCCCCCCTCTCCTAGACTATGTCCCTAGAGCCCCCCCCCACCCCCCCCATCCCCGAGACTATGTCCCTAGACCCCCCCCACCCCCAATCCCCCTCCCCGAGACTATGTCCCTAGACCCCACCCCCACCACCCCCCTCCCCGAGACTATGTCCCTAGACCCCTCCCCAACCCCCCTCCCCGAGACTATGTCCCTAGACCCCACCCCAACCACCCCCCTCCCCGAGACGATGTCCCTAGACCCCCCCAACCCCCCCTCCCCGAGAATATGTCCCTAGACCCCCCCCAAACCCCCCCCTCTCCGAGACTATGACCCTAGAACACCCCCCACCCCCCCCTCCCCGAGACTATGTCCCTAGACCCCCCACCCACCCCACCCCTCCCCGAGACTATATCCCTAGAACCGCCCACAGCCCCCCCCCTCCCCGATACTATGTCCCTAGACCCCCCCAACACCCCCCTCCCCGAGACCATGTCCATAGACCTCCCCACACCCCCGTCCCTGAGACTATGTCCCTAGACCCCCCCCCACTCCCACCCCTCCCCGAGACTATGTCCCTAGAACCCCCCCCCACCTCCCCCTTCCCCGAGACTATGTCCCTAGACCACCCCCCCCTCCCTTAGACTATGTCCCTAGACCCCCCCCCACCACCCCCCCTCTCCTAGACTATGTCCCTAGAGCCCCCCCCCACCCCCCCCCATCCCCGAGACTATGTCCCTAGACCCCCCCCACCCCAATCCCCCTCCCCGAGACTATGTCCCTAGACCCCACCCCCACCACCCCCCTCCCCGAGACTATGTCCCTAGACCCCTCCCCAACCCCCCTCCCGAGACTATGTCCCTAGACCCCCACCCCACCCCCCCTCCCCGAGACTATGTCCCTAGACCCCACCCCAACCCCCCCCTCCCCGAGACTATGTCCCTAGACCCCCCCAACCACCCCCTCCCCGAGACTATGTCCCTAGACCCCCCCAAAACCCCCCCCTCCCCGAGACTATGTCCCTAGACCCCCCCCACACCCCCCCTTCCCGACACTATGTACCTAGAACCCCCCACACCCCCCCCCACACCCCCCCCCTCCCCGAGACTATGTCCCTAGACCCCCTCCCACACCCCCTCCCTCCCCGAGACTATGTCCCTAGAACCCCCCCCACCCCCCCCTCCCCGAGACTATGTCCCTAGACCCCCCCCCCATCCCCCCCTCCCCGAGACTATGACCCTAGACCCCCCCCCACCCCCCCTCCCCGAGACTATGTCCCTAGACCCCCCCCACCCCCACTCCCCGAGACTATGTCCCTAGATCCCCGCCCTGCCCCCCCACCCCCACCTCCCCGAGACTATGTCCCTAGACCCACCCCCACCCCCCACCCCCTCCCCGAGACTATGTCCCTAGACCCCCCTACCCAAACCCCCCCTCCCCCGAATATGTCCCTAGACCCCCCCCACCCCCCCTCCCCGAGACTATGTCCCTAGACACCCCCCCACCCCCCCCTCCCCGAGACTATGTCCCTAGACCCCCCCCCACTCCCACCCCTCCCCGAGACTATGTCCCTAGACACCCCCCCCTCCCTTAGACTATGTCCCCTAGACCCCCACCCACCACCCCTCCTCCCCGAGACTATGTCCCTAGAGCCCACCCCCCACTCCACCCCTCCCCGAGACTATGTCCCTAGGACACCCCCCCCACACCCCCCTCCCCGAGACTATGTCCCTAGACCCCCCCCCACTCCCACCCCTCACCGAGACTATGTCCCTAGAACCCCCCCCACCTCCCCCCTCCCCGAGACTATGTCCCTAGACACCACCCCCCTCCCTTAGACTATGTCCCTAGACCCCCCCCCACCACCCCCCCTCCCCTAGACTATGTCCCTAGAACCCCCCCCACCCCAATCCCCCTCCCCGAGACTATGTCCCTAGACCCACCCCCACCCACCCCTCCCCGAGGCTATGTCCCTAGACCCCTCCCCACACCCCCCTCCCCGAGACTATGTCCCTAGACCCCCCCCCACCACGCCCCCTCCCCTAGACTATGTCCCTAGAGCCCCCCCCACCCCCCATCCCCGAGACTATGTCCCTAGACCCCCCCCACCCCAATCCCCCTCCCCGAGACTATGTCCCTAGACCCACCCCCACCCCCCCCTCCCCGAGACTACGTCCCTAGACCCCTCCCCACACCCCCCTCCCCGAGACTATGTCCCTAGACCGCCCCCCCACCCCCCTCCTCCCCGAGGCTATGTCTCTAGACCCCACCCCCACCCCCCCCCTCCCCGAGACTATGTCCATAGACACCCCCCACACCCCCACACCCCTCCCCGAGACTATGTCCCTAGACCCCCCCCACCCCCCCCCCTCCCCGAGACTATGTCCCTAGACCCCACCCCCGCCCCCCCTCCCCGAGACTATGTCCCTAGACCCCCCCACACTCCCCACCCTCCCCGAGACTATGTCCCTAGACACCCCCCACCACCCCCCTCCCCGAGACTATGTCCCTAGACCCCCACCCCACCCCCCTCTCCCCGAGACTATGTCCCTAGACCCCCCCCCACAACACCCCCCTCCCGAGACTATGTCACTAGACCCTCCCCACCCCCCACTCCCTGAGACTATGTCCCTAGACCCCCCCCGCACACCCCCCTCCCCGAGACTATGTCCCTAGACCCCACCGCAACCCCCCCCCGAGACTATGTCCCTAGACACCCCCAAACCCCCCCTCCCCGAGACTATGTCCCTAGACCCCCCCCCCAAAACCCCCCGCTCTCCAAGACTATGACCCTAGACCCCCCCCCACCCCCCCTCCCCGAGACTATGTCCCTAGACCCCCCCACACCCCCCCTTCCCGAGACTATGTACCTAGAACCCCCCCCCCACACCCCCCCCTCCCGAGACTATGTCCCTAGACCCCCCCCCACCCCCCCTCCCTCCCGAGACTATGTCCCTAGAACCCACCCCCACCCCCCCCTCCCCGAGACTATGTCCCTAGACCACCCCCCCACACCCCCCCTCCCCGGGACTATGTCCCTTGGCCCCCCCCCCCACCCCCCCACCCCGAGACTATGTCCCGAGACCCCCCCCATCCCCCCCCTCCCCGAGACTATGACCCTAGACCCCCCCCACCCCCCACCCACTCCCCGAGACTATGTCCCTAGACACCCCCCCACTCCCACCCCTCCCCGAGACTATGTCCCTAGAACCCCCCCCACCTCCCCCCCCCCGAGACTATGTCCCTAGACACACCCCCCCCTCCCTTAGACTATGTCCCTAGAACCCCCCACCACTCCCCTCCCCTAGACTATGTCCCTAGACCCCCCCCCACCCCAATCCCCCTCCCCGAGACTATGTCCCTAGACCCACCCCCACCCCCCCCTCCCCATGACTACGTCCCTAGACCCCTCCCCACAACCCCCTCCCCGAGACTATGTCCCTAGACCGCCCCCCTCCCCCCTCCTCCCCGAGACTATGTCCCTAGACCCCACCCCCACCACCCCCCTCCCCGAGACTATGTCCCTAGACCCCCCCCCCATAACACCCCCCCTCCCCGAGACTATGTCACTAGACCCTCCCCACCCCCACTCCCTGAGACTATGTCCCTAGACCCCCCCCCGCACACGCCCCTCCCCGAGACTATGTCCCTAGACCCCACCCCAACCCCCCCCCTCCCCGAGACTATGTCCCTAGACCCCCCCCAACCCCCCACTCCCCGAGACTATGTCCCTAGACACCCCCCAAACCACCCCCTCTCCGAGACTATGACCCTAGACCCCCCCCACACCCCCCTCCCCGAGACTATGTCCCTAGACCCCCCCACACCCCCCCCCCTTCCCGAGACTATGTACCAAGAACCCCCCCCCACACCCCCCCCCCACACCCCCCCTCCCCGAGACTATGTCCCCTAGACAACCCCCCCATCCTCCCCCCCTCCCCGAGACTATGTCACTAGACCCCCCCCACCCCCCCCCTCGTCGAGACTATGTCCCTAGACCCCCACCCCCACCCCCCCCTCCCCGAGACTATGTCCCTAGACCCCCGCCACCCCCCTCCCCTCCCCGAGACTATGTCCCTAGACCCCACCCCACCCCCCCCTCCCCGAGACTATGTACCTAGACCCCCCACACCCCCCCCTCCCCGAGACTATGTCCCTAGACCCCGCCCCAACCACCCCCCTCCGCGAGACTATGTCCCTAGACCCCCTCCCACGCCCCCCCCTCCCGAGACTATGTCCCTGGACCCCCGCCCCACACCCCCCCCGAGACTATGTCCCTAGACCCCCCCCACACCAGCCCCCCCTCCCGAGACTATGTCCCTAGACCCCCCCCACCTACCCCCCACCCCAAGACTATGTCCCTAGACCCCCCACGACTCCCCCTCCCCGAGACTATGTCCCTACACCCCCCCCCACCTCCCACCCCCTCCCCGAGACTTTGTCCCTAGACCCCCCCCCACACCCCCCCTCCCCGAGACTATGTCCCTAGACCCCCACCCACCCCCCCGGAGACTATGTCCCTAAACCCCCCCCCACACACCCCCCTCCCCGAGACTATGTCCCTAGACCCCCCCCCCACCCCCCCCCTCACCGAGACTATGTCCCCAGACCCCCCCCCCACCCCACCCCCGAGAAAATGTCCCTAGACCCCCCCACCCCCCCCTTCCCGAGACTATGTCCCTAGACCCCCCCCAACCCCCCCTCCCCGTGACTATGTCCCTTGACCCACCCCCCAGCCCCCCCTCCCCGAGACTATGTCCCTTGACCCCCCCCACACCACCCAATCCCCGAGACTATGTCCCTAGACCCCCTCCCCCCCCCCGAGACTATGTCCCTAGACCCCCCCCAACCCCCCTTCCCCGAGACTATGTCCCTAGAGACCCCCCCACCCCCCCCCTCCCCGAGACTATGTCCCTAGACCCCCCCCAACCCCCCCCTCCCGAGACTATGTCCCTAGACCCCCCCACACCCCCCCCTTCCCGAGACTATGTACCTAGAACCCCCCCCCACACCCCCCCCACACCCCCCCCTCCCCGAGACTATGTCCCTAGACCCCCCCCCACCCCCCCTCCCTCCCCGAGACTATGTCCCTAGAACCCACCCCCACCCCCCCCTCCCCGAGACTATGTCCCTAGACCACCCCCCACCCCCCCCCCTCCCCGGGACTATGTCCCTTGGCCCCCCCCCCCACCCCCCCACCCCGAGACTATGTCCCGAGACACCCCCCATCACCCCCCTCCCCGAGACTATGACCCTAGACCCCCCCCACCCCCCACCCACTCCCCGAGACTATGTCCCTAGACACCCCCCCACTCCCACCCCTCCCCGAGACTATGTCCCTAGAACCCCCCCCCACCTCCCCCCCTCCCCGAGACTATGTCCCTAGACACACCCCCCCCCCCCTTAGACTATGTCCCTAGAACCCCCCACCACTCCCCTCCCCTAGACTATGTCCCTAGACCCCCCCCCACCCCAATCCCCCTCCCCGAGACTATGTCCCTAGACCCACCCCCACCCCCCCCTCCCCATGACTACGTCCCTAGACCCCTCCCCACAACCCCCTCCCCGAGACTATGTCCCTAGACCGCCCCCCCTCCCCCCTCCTCCCCGAGACTATGTCCCTAGACCCCACCCCCACCACCACCCTCCCCGAGACTATGTCCCTAGACCCCCCCCCCATAACACCCCCCTCCCCGAGACTATGTCACTAGACCCTCCCCACCCCCACTCCCTGAGACTATGTCCCTAGACGCCCCCCCGCACACGCCCCTCCCCGAGACTATGTCCCTAGACCCCACCCCAACCCCCCCCCCTCCCCGAGACTATGTCCCTAGACCCAACCCCAACCCCCCCCTCCCGAGACTATGTCCCTAGACACCCCCCAAACCACCCCCTCTCCGAGACTATGACCCTAGACCCCCCCCACACCCCCCTCCCCGAGACTATGTCCCTAGACCACCCCACCGCCCCTCCCCGAGACTATGTACCTAGACCCCCCCCACACCCCCCCCTCCCCGAGACTATGTCCCTAGACCCCGCCCCAACCCCCCCCCTCCGCGAGACTATGTCCCTAGACCCCCTCTCACTTCCCCCCCCTCCCCGAGACTATGTCCCTGGACCCCCCCCCCCCACACCCCCCCCGAGACTATGTCCCTAGACCCCCCCACACCAGCCCCCCCTCCCCGAGACTATGTCCCTAGACCCCCCCCCCACCTACCCCCCACCCCGAGACTATGTCCCTAGACCCCCCACGACTCCCCCCTCCCCGAGACTATGTCCCTACACCCCCCCCCACCTCCCACCCCCTCCCCGAGGCTATGTCCCTATACCCCCCCCCAAAACCCCCCCTCCCCGAGACTATGTCCCTAGACCCCCACCCACCCCCCCCCCGAGACTATGTCCCTAGAACCCCCCCCCACACACCCCCCTCCCCGAGACTATGTCCCTAGACCCCCCCCACCCCCCCTCACCGAGACTATGTCCCCAGACCCCCCCCCACCCCCCCCCGAGAAAATGTCCCTAGACCCCCCCACACCCCCCTTCCCGAGACTATGTCCCTAGACCCCCCCCACCCCCCCCCTCCCCGTGACTATGTCCCTTGACCACCCCCCAGCCCCCCCCTCCCCGAGACTATGTCCCTTGACCCCCCCACACCACCCCAATCCCCGAGATTTTGTCCCTAGACCCCCTCCCCCCCCGAGACTATGTCCCTAGACCCCCCCAACCCCCCTTCCCCGAGACTATGTCCCTAGAGACCCCCCCACCCCCACCTCCCCGAGACTATGTCCCTAGACCCCCCCCCAACCCCCCCCTTCCCGAGACTATGTCCCTAGACTCGCCCCCCCACCCCGCCCCCCTCCCCGAGACTATGTCACTAGACCCCCTCCCACCCCCCTCCCTTCCCCGAGACTATGTCCCTACACACCCCCCCCCACCCCCCCCTCCCGAGACTATGTCCCTAGAACCGCCCACACCCCCCCCTCCCCGATACTATGTCCCTAGACCCCCCCCAACCCCCCCCTCCCCGAGACCATGTCCATAGACCCCCCCAACCCCCCCTCCCCGAGACTATGTCCCTAGACCCCCCCCACTCCCACCCCTCCCCGAGACTATGTCCCTAGAACCCCCCCCCACACCCCCCTCCCCGAGACTATGTCCCTAGACCCCCCCACACCCCCCCCTTCCCGAGACTATGTACCAAGAACCCCCCCCCACACCCCCCCCACACCCCCCCCTCCCCGAGACTATGTCCCTAGACAACCCCCCCATCCTCCCCCCCTCCCCGAGACTATGTCACTAGACCCCCCCCACCGCCCCCCTCGTCGAGACTATGTCCCTAGACCCCCACCCCCACCCCCCCTCCCCGAGACTATGTCCCTAGACCCCCGCCACCCCCCCTCCCCTCCCCGAGACTATTTCCCTAGACCCCCCACCACCCACCTCCCCTCCCCGAGACTATGTCCCTAGACCCCACCCCACCCCCCCCTCCCCGAGACTATGTCCCTAGACCCCCCCCACCCGCCCCTCCCCGAGACTATGTACCTAGACCCCCCCACACCCCCCCCTCCCCGAGACTATGTCCCTAGACCCCGCCCCAACCACCCCCCTCCGCGAGACTATGTACCTAGACCCCCTCCCACGCCCCCCCCTCCCCGAGACTATGTCCCTGGACCCCCGCCCCACACCCCCCCCGAGACTATGTCCCTAGACCCCCCCCACACCAGCCCCCCCTCCCCGAGACTATGTCCCTAGACCCCCCCCACCTACCCCCCACCCCGAGACTATGTCCCTAGACCCCCCACGACTCCCCCCTCCCCGAGACTATGTCCCTACACCCCCCCCCCACCTCCCACCCCCTCCCCGAGACTTTGTCCCTAGACCCCCCCCCACACCCCCCCTCCCCGAGACTATGTCCCTAGACCCCCACCCACCCCCCCGGAGACTATGTCCCTAAACCCCCCCCCACACACCCCCCTCCCCGAGACTATGTCCCTAGACCCCCCCCCCACCGCCCCCTCACCGAGACTATGTCCCCAGACCCCCCCCCACCCCACCCCCGAGAAAATGTCCCTAGACCCCCCCACCCCCCCCTTCCCGAGACTATGTCCCTAGACCCCCCCCACCCCCCCCTCCCCGTGACTATGTCCCTTGACCACCCCCCAGCCCCGCCTCCCCGAGACTATGTCCCTTGACCCCCCCACACCACCCCAATCCCCGAGACTATGTCCCTAGACCCCCTCCCCCCCACCGAGACTATGTCCCTAGACCCCCCCCAACCCCCCTTCCCCGAGACTATGTCCCTAGAGACCCCCCCACCCCCCCCTCCCCGAGACTATGTCCCTAGACCCCCCCCAACCCCCCCCTTCCCGAGACTATGTCCCTAGACTCGCCCCCCACCCCGCCCCCCTCCCCGA
>JANJGN010002785.1:0-59220 GCA_026770705.1 Isurus oxyrinchus
TGCCAGGCTCTGTTTGGATCTGCCAGGCTCTGGTTGGATCTACCAGCCTCTGTTTGGCTCTGCCAGGCTCTTTTTGTCCGTTTGGATCTGCAGGGCTCTGTTTGTCTCGGTTTGGCCGTGCCATACTCTGTTTGGTTCTGCAAGGCTCTGTTTGGCTCTGACAGGCTGTTTGTCTGTCCTTGGTCCTGCCATACTCTGGTTGGATCTGTTTGGATTTGCCAGGCTCTTTTTGGCTCTGATTGGCTCTGCCAGGCTCTGTTTGGCTCTGTTAGGCAGACCAGGCTCTGTGTGTCTCTGCTTGGCTCTTCCAGCCTCTATTTGGCTCTGCCAGGTACTTTCGGGTTGTGCCTGTCTCTCGCTGGACCTGCCATACATTGTTTGGCTCTGTTTGGTTCTGCCAGTCCTCTGTTTAGCTCTGTCTGGCCCTGCCCAGCTCTGTTTGATTCTGTTTGCCTCTGTTCAGCTCTGCAAGGCTCTGATTGGCTCTCTTTGGCCATGCCAGGCTCTGTTTTGCTCTTTTTAGCTCTGCCAGACTCCATTCATCTCTGTTTCGTTCTGTTTGGCTCTTTTTGGCTCTCTTTGGCCCTGTTTGGTCCTGCTGGAACAGTTTGGATCTGTTTGGTTTTGTCAAGCTCTGTTTGGTTCTGTTTGTCTCTGCCAAGCTCTTTTAGGTTCCGATGGCTCTGCATATGTCTAGCAGGCTCTGTTCAGCTCTGTTTGGCTCTGCCAGGCTGTGTTCCTCTGATTGGGTCTGCCAGGCTCTGTTTGGCTCTGCCTGGGTCTGTTTTGCTCTACCAGGCTCTGCTTGGCATTGTCAGTCTTTGTTTGGCTCTCTTTGTCTCTGCCAATTTCTGTTTACGTTTCTTTGACACTCTTTGGCTCTGCAAGGCTCCGTTTGGCTCTGTTTCGATCTGTTATGCCCTGCCAGGCTCTGTTTGACTCTGTTTGGCTCTACCAGCCACTGTGTGGCTCTGCCAGGCTAATTCTGGTTTGCTTGGCTTTCTTGGCCCAGCCATACTCTGTTTGGCTCTGCAAGGCTCTGTTTGGCTCTGTTTGGCTCTGTTTGACACTGCCAGGCTATGTTTGCTTCTGTTTGCCTCTGTTTGATTCTGCAAGTCTCTGTTTAGCTCTGTTTGATTCTGTTTGCCTCTGTTTGACTCTGCAGGGCTCTGTTTGGCTCTGTTTGACCATGCCAGGCTCTGTTTTGCTCTATTTAGCGCTGCCAGACTCCAGTCATCTCTGTTTTAGTCTGTTTGGCTCTTTTAGCTCTATTTGGCCCAGTTTGGTCCTCTTTGGAACAGTTTGGATCTGTTTGGTTCTGCCAAGCTCTTGTTGGTTCTGTTTGTCTCTGCCAGGATCTTGTAGGATCTGTCAGCTTTGCATATGTCTTGCAGGCTCTGTTCGGCTTTGTTTGGCTCTGTCAGGCTGTTTTCCTCTCTTTGGCTCTGTTTGGCTCTGCAAGGCTCTTCTTGGCTCTGTTAGGCTCTGTTAGGCTCTGTATGGCTCTGTCACCCTCTGTTTGGCTCTGCCAGGCTCTGTTTGACTCTGTTTGGCTCTAGCAGGCTCTTTTTGGCTCTGTTTGGCTCTGCCAGGCTCTGTTTGATCTGTTACGCACTGCTAGGCTCTGTTTGGCTCTGTTTGTCACTTTGTGTTTCTGTTTGGCTCTGTCAGTCTCTGTCTGCCTCTGTTTGGCTCTGCAGGCCTCTTCTTGGCTCTGGCTCCGCCAGCCTCTGTTGGCTCTGTCAGCCTCTGTTTGGCTCTGCTAAGCTCTGTTTGGCTCTCTTTGTCCTGCCAGTTTCGGTGTACCTCTCTTAGACATTGTTTGGCTCTGTTTGGCTGTGCCAGGCTCTGTTTGGCTCTGTTTGGCTCTGCCAGGCTTTTTCTGGCTTTGTTTGAATCTGCCAGGCTGTTTGTCTGTCTTTGGTCCTGCCATACTCTGTTTGGATCTGCCAGGCACTATTTGGCTTTGATTGGCTCTTCCAGCCTCTATTTGGCTCTGCCAGGTACTTTCTGGCTGTGCCTGTCTCTCGCTGGACCTACCATACATTGTTTGGCTCTGTTTGGCTCTGTCAGTCTCTGTTTAGCTCTGTCTGGCCCTGCTCGGCTCTGTTTGATTCTGTTTGCCTCTGTTCAGCTCTGCAAGGCTCTGATTGGCTCTCTTTGGCCATGCCAGGCTCTGTTGTGCTCTGTTTAGCTCTGCCAGACTCCATTCATCTCTGTTTCGTTCTGTTTGGCTCTTTTTGGCTCTCTTTGGCCCTGTTTGGTCCTGCTGGAACAGTTTGGATCTGTTTGGTTTTGTCAAGCTCTGTTTGGTTCTGTTTGTCTCTCCCAAGCTCTTTTAGGCTCCGATAAGCTCTGCATATGTCTGGCAGGCTCTGTTCGGCTCTGTTTGGCTCTGCCAGGCTGTGTTCCTCTGTTTGGCTCTGCCAGGCTCTGTTTGGCTCTACCAGGCTCTGTTTGGAACTGTCAGCCTTTGTTTGGCTCTGTTTGGCTCTGTTTGTCTCTGCCAGTTTCTGTTTACGTTTCTTTGACACTCTTTAGCTCTGTTTGGCTTTGGCAGGCTCTGATTCGATCTGTTATGCTCTGCCAGGCTCTGTTTGGCTCTGTTTGGATCTGCAAGGCTCTGTTTGGCTCTGTTTAGCTCTGTTTGGCCCTGCCAGGCTATGTTTGATTCTGTTTGCCTCTGTTTGACTCTGCGGGGCTCTGTTTGGCTCTGTTTGACCATGCCAAGCTCTGTTTTGCTCTGTTTAGCTCTGCCAGACTCCAGTCATCTCTGTTTCGTTTTGTTTGGCTCTTTTTGGCTCTATCTGGCCCTGTCTGGTCCTCTTTGGAACAGTTTGGATCTGTTTGGTTCTGCCAAGCTCTGGTTGGTTCTGTTTGTCTCTGCCAGAATTTTTTAGGCTCTGACAGCTTTGCATATGTCTTGCAGGCTCTGTTCGGCTTTGTTTGGTTCTGTCAGGCTGTTTTCCTCTGTTTGGCTTTGTTTGGATCTGCCGGGGTCTGTTTGGCCCTGTTTGGCACTTTGTGTTTCTGTTTGGCTCTGTCAGTCTCTGTTTCCCACTGTTTGGCTGTGCAGGGCTCTTCTTGGCTCTCTTTGGCTCCGCCAGGCTCTGTTAGGCTCTCTTTGGCTCTGTCAGCCTCTGTTTAGTTATGCCAGACTCTTTCTGGCTCTGTTTGGCTCTCTTTGGCCCTGCCATGCTCTGTTTGGTTCTGTTTGGCTCTGCTAGGCTCTGTTTGGCTTTGCCAGGCTCTGCTTGCCTATGTATGGATCTGTTTAGTTCCGTCAAGCTCTGTTTGGCTCTGTTTGTCTCTGTCAGGCTCTCTTAGGCTCTGAGAGGCTCTATATATGTCTGCCAGGATCTCTACAGGTTTGTTTGGCTCTGTCAGGCTGTTTTCCCTGTGTTTTGCTCAGCCAGGCTCTATTTGGCTCTGCCAGGCTCTATCTGGCTCTGTTCAGCTCCTGCAGGCTCTGTTTGGCTCTGTTTGGCTCTATCAGCTTCTGTTTGACTCTACCATGCTCTTTCTGGCTCTGTTTGGCTCTCTTTGGCCCTGCCATGCTCTGCGTGGTTTTGTTTGGCTCTGCTAGGCTCTGTTTGTCTCTGCCAATTTCTGTTTACCTCTCTTTGACACTGTTTGGCTCTGTTTGGCTCTGCTAGGCTCTTTCTGGCTCTGTTTTCCACTTTTTGTCTGTTTGGATCTGCAGGGCTCTGTTTGTCTCTGTTTGGCCCTGCCATGCTCTGTTTCATTCTGTTTGGCTCTGCTAGGCTCTGTTTGGCTTTGCCAGGCTCTGATTTCTTATGTATGGATCTGTTTAGTTCCGTCAAGCTCTGTTTGGCTCTGTTTGTCTCTGCCAGGCTCTTTTAGGCTCTGACAGGCTCTATATATGTCTGCCAGGATCTCTACAGCTCTGTTTGGCTCTGTCAGGCTGTTTTCTTCTGTTTTGCTCTACCAGGCTCTGTTTGGTTCTGCCAGGGTCTGTTTGGCTCTACCAGGTTCTTTTTGGCTCTGTTTGGCTCTGCTAAACTCTGTTTGGCTCTGTTTGTCTCTGCCAGTTTCAGCGTACCTCTCTTTGACACTGTTTGGCTCTGTTTGTCTCGCCAGGCTCTTTTTGGCTCTGTTTGTCTCTGCCAGGCTCTGTTTGATCTGTTACGCTCCGCCAGGCTGTGTTTGGCTCTGTGTAGCTCTACCAGCCTCTGTTTGGCTCTGCCTGGCTCTGCTTGGCTCTGTTTGGATCTGCCAGGCTCTGTTTGGCTTTAACAGCCTCTGTTTGGCTCTGTTAAGCACCACCAGGCTCTGTTTGTCTCTGCTTGGCTCTTCCAGCCTCTATGTGGCACTGCAGGGTACTTTCTGGCTGTGCTTGTCTCTCTCTGGCCCTGCCATGCTCTGTTTGGATCTGCCAGGCTCTTTTTGTCTCTTTTGGACCTGCCATGCTTTGTTTGGCTCTGTTTGGCTCTGCAAGTCTTTGCTTAGCTCTGTTTGGCTCTGCCAGGCTCTGTTTGGCTCTGTTAGACACTGCCAGGTTCTTTCTGGCTCTGCTTGGCTTTCTTTGGCCCTGCCATGCTCTGCTTGTCTCTGTTTGGCTCTGCCAGGCTTTTTCTTTTTGTTTGGATCTGCCAGGCTGTTTGTCTCTCTTTGGTCCTGCCATACTCTGTTTGCCTCTGTTTGGATCTGCCAGGCTCTTTTTGGCGTTGTTTGGTTCTGCCAGGCTCTGTTTGGCTCTGTTAGGCACTGCCAGGCTCTGTTTGTCTCTACTTGGCTCTTCCAGCTTCTACTAGGCTCTGCCAGATACTTTCTGGCTATGCTTGTCTCTCTTTGGCCCTGCCATGCTCTGCTTGGCTCTGTTTGAATCTGCCAGGTTCTTTTTGCCTCTCTTTGGACCTGCCATACATTGTTTGGTTCTGCAAGGCTCTGATAGTCTTTGTTTAGCTCTGTCTGGCCCTGCCAGGCTATGTTTGATTCTGTTTGCCTCTGTTTGGCTCTGCAGGGCTCTGTTTGGCTCTCTTTGGCCATGCCAGGCTCTGTTTTGCTCTGTTTAGCTCTGCCAGATTCCATTCATCTCTGTTTCGTTCTGTTTGGCTCTTTTTGGCTCTCTTTGGCCCTGTTTGGTCCTGCTGGAATAGTTTGGATCTGTTTGGTTCTGTCAAGCTCTCGTTGGTTCTGTTTGTCTCTGCCAAGCTCTTTTAGGCTCCGACAGGCTCTGCATATGTCTAGCAGGCTCTGTTCAGCTTTGTTTGGCTCTGTCAGGCTGTGTTCCTTTGATTGGGTCTGCCAGGCTCTGTTTGGCTCTGCCCGGGTCTGTTTTGCTCTACCAGGCTCTGCTTGGCACTGTCAGCCTTTGTTTGGTTCTATTTGGCTCTGTTTGTCTCTGCCAGTTTCAGTTTACGTTTCTTTGACACTCTTTGGCTCTGCTTGGCTTTGCCAGGCTCTGATTTAATCTGTTATGCTCTGCCAGGCTCTGTTACACTCTGTGTGGCTCTACAGGCCACTGTGTGGCTCTGCCAGGCTAATTCTGGCTCTACTTGGCTTTCTTTGGCCCTGCATTACTCTGTTTGGCTCTGTTTGGCTCTGCAAGGCTCTGTTTCGCTCTGTTTGATACTGCCAGGCTATGTTTGATTCTGTTTGCCTTGTTTGACTGTTCCAGTCTCTGTTTAGCTCTGTTTAGCCCTGCCAGGCTATTTTTGATTCTGTTTGCCTCTGTTTGACTCTGCAGGGCTCTGTTTGGCTCTGTTCCACCGTGCCAGGCTCTGTTTTGCTCTGGTTAGCTCTGCCAGACTCCATTCATCTCTGTTTTGTTCTGTTTGGCTATTTTGGGCTCTCTTTGGCCCTGTTTGGTCCTCTTTGGAACAGTTTGGATCTGTTGGTTCTGCCAAGCTCTCGTTGATTCTGCTTGTCTCTACCAGGATCATTTAGGCTCTGACTGCTTTGCTATGTCTTGCAGGCTCTGTTTGGCTTTGTTTGGCTATGTCAGGCTGATTTGCTGTCTTTGGTTCTGTTTGGCTCTGTCAGTCTCTGTTTCCCTCTGTTTGGCTCTGCAGGGCTCTTCTTGGCTCTGATCTGCTCCGCCAGGCTCTGTTTGGCTCTGTTTGGCTCTGTCAGCCTCTGTTTGGCTCTGCCAGGCTCTTTCTGGGTCTGTTTCGCTCTCTTTGGCCCTGCCATGCTCTGTTTGGTTCTGTTTGGCTCTGCTAGGCTCTGTTTGGCTCTGCCAGGCTCTGATTGCCTATGTTTGGATCTGTTTGGTTCTGTCAAGCTCTGTTTGGCTCTGTTTGACTCTATCAGCCTCTGTTTGGCTCTGCCAGGCTCTTTCTGGCTCTGTTTGACTCTCTTTGGTCTTGCCATGCTCTGCTAGGTTCTGTTTGGCTCTGCTAGGATCTGTTTGTCTCTGCCAGTTTCTGTTTACCTCTCTTTGACACTGTTTGGCTCTGTTTGGCTCTGCCAGGCTCTTTTTGGCTCTGTTTGGCTCTATCAGCCTCTGTTCGGCTCTGCCAGGCTCTTTCTGGCTCTGTTTGGCTCTCAATGGCCCTGCCATGCTCTGTTTGGTTCTGTTTGGCTCTGCTAGGCTCTGTTGGTCTGTGCCAGGCTCTGATTGCCTATGTTTGGATCTGTTTGATTCGGTCAAGCTCTGTTTTTCTCTGTTTGGCTCTATCATCCTCTGTTCGGCTCTGCCAGACTCTTTCTGGCTCTGTTTGGCTCTCTTTGGTCCTGCCATGCTCTGCTAGGTTCTGTTTGGCTCTGCTAGGCTCTGTTTGTCTCTGCCAGTTTCTGTTTACCTCTCTTTGACATTGTTTGGCTCTGTTTGGCTCTGCCAGGCTCTGTTTGGCAATGTTTGGCTCTCTCAGCCTCTGGTTGGCTCTGCCAGGCTCATTCTGGCTCTGTTTGGCTCTCTTTGGCCCTGCCATGCCCTGTTTAGCTCTGTTTGGCTTTGCCAGGCTCTTTTTGGCTCTGTTTGGCTCTGCCAGGCTCTGTTTGATCTGTAACGCTCTGTCAGGCTCTGTTTGGCTCTGTGTGGCTCTACCAGCTTCTGTGTGGCTTTGCCAGGCTCATCCTGGCTCTGTTAGCCTCTACCTGGCTGTGCTTGGCTCTGTCTGTCTCTGCCAGGCTCTTTTGGGCTCAGACAGGCTCTGTATATGTCTCGCAGGCTGTGTTCGTCTCTGTTGTCCTCTCTTTGGCTCTGCCAGGCTCTGAGTGGCTCTGCCAGTCTCTGTTTGGCTCTGTTTGGCTCTGTCAGGATCTGGTTGTTTCTGTTTGGTTCTGCCAGGCTCTTTGTGTTTCTGTTTGGCTCTGCCAGTCTCTGTTTGGTTCTGTTTGGCTCTGTTTGGCTGTGCTGGGCTCTTTTTGGTTCTATTTGGCCATGACAGGCTCTGTTTTGCTCTGTGTCGCTCTGCCAGACTCCATTTGGCTCTGTTTGGCTCTTTCTGGCTCGATTTGGCACTGTTGGGTCCTGTTTGGCACTGTTTGGATCTGTTTGGTTCCACCAAGCTCTATTTGGCTCTATTTGTGTCTGCCAGCCTCTTTTAAGCTCTGACAGTCTCTATATATGTCAGGAAAGCTCTGTTTGGCTCTGCTTGGCTTTTATCCTCTGTTTGGCTCTGCCAGGCTCTGTTTGGATCTGCCAGGTTCTGTTTGGCTCTAGCAGCCTCTGTTTGGCTCTGTCAGGCTCGTTTTGGCTATTTGGATCTGCAGGGCTCTGCTTGTCTCTGTTTGACCCTGCCATGCTCTGTTTCTCTATATATGTCATGAAGGCTCTGTTTGGCTCTGCTTGGCTTTTTTTCCTCTCTTTGGCTCTGCTTGGCTTTGGTTGGATCTGCCAGGCTCTGTTTGGTTCTAGCAGCCTCTGTTTGACTCTGTCAGGCTCGTTTTGGCTGTTTGGATCTGCAGGACTTTGTTTGTCTCTGTTTGGGCCTGCCATATTCTGTTTGGCTCTGGCTCTGTTTTTCTCTGCCAGGCTCTGTTTGGCTCTGTTTGGCTCTGCCAGGCTCTTTGTGCTTCAGTTTGGCTCAGCTAGTCTCTGCTTGGCCCTGTTCAGCCCCTCCAGGCTCTGATCGGTTATGCTTGGCAAGGTTTGGCTCAGCAGGGCTCTGTTTTGCTCCGTTTGTCCATGCCAGGCTCTGTTTTGCTCTGTTTCACTCAGCCAGACTCCATTCGGCTCTGTTTGGGTCTATTTGTCTCTGCCAGTTTACCTCTCTTTGACACTGTTTGGCTCTGATTGGCTCTGCCAGGTTTTGTTTGATCTGTTACGCTCCGTCAAGCTCTGTTTGGTTCTGTTTGGCTCTGCCAGGCTCATCCTGGCTCTGTTTACCTCTACCCGGCTGTGTTTGGCTGTGTTTGGCTCTGTCTGTCTCTGCCAGGCTCTTTTAGGCTCAGACAGGCTCTGTATATGTCTCGCAGGTTCTGTTCGTCTCTATTGTCCTCTCATTGGCTCTGCCAGGCTCTGATTGGCTCTGCCATTCTCTGTTTTGGTCTGTTTGGCTCTGTCAGGCTCTCTTTGGCTCTGTTTGGCTCTGTCAGGCTCTTTGTGTTTCGGTTTGGCTCTGCCAGACCCTGTTTGGCTCTTTTTGGTGCTATTTGGCCCTGTTGGGTCCTGTTTGGCACTGTTTGGATCTGTTTGGTTCCACCAAGCTCTATTTGGCTCTGTTTGTCTCTGCCAGCCTCTTTTAAGCTCTGACAGGGTCTATATATGTCAGGATGGCTCTGTGCAGCTCTGCTTGGCTTTTTTCCTCTGTTTGGCTCTGCCAGGCTCTGTTTGGATCTGCCAGGGTCTGTTTGGCTTTAGCAGCCTCTGTTTGGCTCTGTCAGGCTCGTTTTGGCTATTTGGATCTGCAGGGCTCTGTTTGTCTCTGTTTGACCCTACCAGGCTTTGTTTCTCTATATATGTCATGAAGGCTCTGTTTGGCTCTGCTTGGCTCTTTTCCTCTCTTTGGCTCTGCTTGGATCTGTTTGGATCTGCCAGGCTCTGTTTGGCTCTAGCAGCCTCTGTTTGGCTCTGTCAGGCTTGTTTTGGCTGTTTGGATCTGCAGGCTCCGTTTGTCTCTGTTTGGGCCTGCCATATTCTGTTTGGCTCTGCAAGGCTCTGTCTGGCTCTGTTTTTCTCTGCCAGGCTCTCTTTAGCTCTGTTTGGCTCTGCCAGGCTCTTTGTGCTTCAGTCTGGCTCAGCTAGTCTCTGCTAGGCTCTGTTCAGCCCTGCCAAGCTCTGATCGGTTACGCTTGGCAAGGTTTGGCTCAGCAGGGCTCTGTTTTGCTCCGTTTGGCCGTGCCAGGCTCTGTTTTGCTCAGCCAGACTCCATTCGGCTCTGTTTTGGTCTATTTGTCTCTGCCAGATTCTGTTTACCTCTCTTTGACACTGCTTGGCTCTGTTTGGCTCTGCCAGGCAGTTTTTGGCTCTGATTGGCTCTGCCAGGCTCTGTTTGATCTGTTACGCTCCGTCAAGCTCTGTTTGGTTCTGTTTGGCTCTGTCAGGCTCATCCTGGCTCTGTTTACCTCTACCCGGCTGTGTTTGGCTGTGTTTGGCTCTGTCTGTCTCTGCCAGGCTCTTTTAGGCTCAGACAGGCTCTGTATATGTCTCGCAGGCTCTGTTCGTCTCTGTTGTCCTCTCATTGGCTCTGCCAGGCTCTGATTGGCTCTGCCATTCTCTGTTTGGCTCTGTTTGGCTCTGTCAGGCTCTCTTTGGCTCTGTTTGGCTCTGTCAGGCTCTTTGTGTTTCTGGTTGGCTCTGCCAGTCTCTGTTTGGCTCTTTTTGGCGCTATTTGGCCCTGTTGGGTCCTGTTTGGCACTGTTTGGATCTGTTCAGTTCTGCCAAGCTCTATCTGGCTCTGTTTGTCTCTGCCAGCCTCTTTTAAGCTCTGACAGGGTCTATATATGTCAGGATGGCTCTGTGCAGCTCTGCTTGGCTCTGCTTGGCTTTTATCCTCCATTTGGCTCTGTCAGGCTCTGTTTGGATCTGCCAGGCTCTGTTTGGTTCTGCCAGGGTCTGTTTGACACTGTTTGGCTCTGCCAGGCTCTTTTTGGCTCTGTTTGGCTCTGCCAGGCTCTGTTTTGCTCCAACAGCCTCTGTTTGGCTCTGTTAGGCATCGTCAGGCTCTGTTTGTCTCTGCTTGGCTTATCCAGACTCTATTTGGCACTGCAGGCTACTTTCTGGCTGTGCTTGTCTCTCTCTGGCCCTGCCATGCTCTGTTTGGCTCTGTTTGACTTTGCCAGGCTCCTTCTGGCTCTGTTTGGATCTGCCAGGCTCCTTTTGTCTCTCTTTGGACCTGCCATGCTTTGTTTGCCTCTGTTTGGCTCTGCAAGTCTTTGCTTAGCACTGTTTGGATCTACCAGGTTCTGTTTGGCTCTGTTTGGCTCTGTTAGGCTCCGCCAGCCTTTGTTTGCCTCTGCTTGGCTCTACCAGCCTCTATGTGGCTCTGCCAGGCTCTTTCTGGCTCTGCTTGGCTTTCTTTGGCCCTGCCATGCTCTGTTAGGCTCTGTTTGGCTCTGCCAGGCTTTTTCTGTCTTTGTTTGGATCCGCCAGGCTGCTTGTCTCTCTTTGTTCCTGCAATACTCTGTTTGGCTCTGTTTGGATCTGTCAGGCTCTGTTTGGCTCTGTCAGGCTCTTTTTGGCTGTTTGTATCTGCAGGGCTCTGTTTGTCTCTGTTTGGCCTTTCCATGCTCTGTTTGGTTCTGTTTGGCTCTGTTAGGCTCTGTTTAGCTCTGCCAGGCTCTGATTGCCTATGTATGGATCTGTTTAGTTCCGTCAAGCTCTGCTTGGCTCTGTTTGTCTCTGCCAGGCTCTTTTAGGCTCTGACAGGCTCTATATATGTCTGCCAGGATCTCTACAGGTTTGTTTGGCTCTGTCAGGCTGTTTTCTTCTGTTTTGCTCTACCAGGCTCTGTTTGTCTCTGTTTGGCTCTACCAGGTTCTTTTTGGCTCTGTTTGGCTCTGCTAAGCTCTGTTTGGCTCTGTTAGGCTCTTTTTGGCTCTTTTTGGCTCTTTCTGGCTCTGTTTGGCTCTGTTAGGCTCCGCCAGCCTCTGTTTGCCTCTGCTTGGCTCTACCAACCTCTATGTGGTTCTGCCAGCCTCTTTCTGGCTCTGCTTGGCTTTCTTTGGCCCTGCCATGCTCTGTTAGGCTGTTTGGCTCTGCCAGGCTTTTTCTGTCTTTGTTTGGATCTGCCAGGCTGCTTGTCTCTCTTTGTTCCTGCAATAATCTGTTTGGCTCTGTCAGGCTCTTTTTGGCTGTTTGTATCTGCAGGGCTCTGTTTGTCTCTGTTTGGCCTTGCCATACTCTGTTTGGTTCTGTTTGGCTCTGCTAGGCTCTGTTTAGCTTTGCCAGGCTCTGACTGCCTATGTATGGATCTGTTTAGTTCCGTTAAGCTCTGCTTGGCTCTGTTTGTCTCTGCCAGGCTCTTTTAGGCTCTGACAGGCTCTATATATGTCTGTCAGGATCTCTACAGGTTTGTTTGGCTCTGTCAGGCTGTTTTCTTCTGTTTGGCTCTACCAGGTTCTTTTTGGCTCTGTTTGGCTCTGCTAAGCTTTGTTTGGCTCTGTTAGGCTCTTTTTGGCTCTTTCTGGCTCTGTTTGGCTCTGTTAGGCTCTGCCAGCCTCTGTTTGCCTCTGCTTGGCTCTACCAGCCTCTATGTGGCTCTGCCAACCTCTTTGTGGCTCTGCTTGGCTTTCTTTGGCCCTGCCATGCTCTGTTAGGCTGTTTGGCTCTGCCAGGCTTTTTCTGTCTTTGTTTGGATCTGCCAGGCTGTTTGTCTCTCTTTAGTCCTGCCATACTCTGTTTGGCTCTGTTTGGATCTGCCAGGCTCTGTTTGGCTCTGTCAGGCTCTTTTTGGCTGTTTGTATCTGCAGGGCTCTGTTTGTCTCTGTTTGGCCTTGCCATGCTCTGCTTGGTTATGTTTGGCTCTGCCAGGCTCATCCTGGCTCTGTTTACCTCTACTCGGCTGTGTTAGGCTGTGTTTGGCTGTCTGTCTCTGCCAGGCTGTTTTAGGCTCAGACAGGCTCTGTATATGTCTCGCAGGCTCTGTTCATCTCAGTTGTCCTCTCATTGGCTCTGCCAGGCTCTGATTGGCTCTGCCATTCTCTGTTTGGCTCTGTTTGGCTCTGTCAGGCTCTCTTTGGCTCTGTTTGGCTCTGTTAGGCTCTTTGTGTTTCTGGTTGGCTCTGCCAGTCTCTGTTTGGCTCTTTTTGGCCCTATTTGGCCCTGTTGGGTCCTGTTTGGCACTGTTTGGATCTGTTCAGTTCTGCCAAGCTCTATCTGGCTCTGTTTGTCTCTGCCAGCCTCTTTTAAGCTCTGACAGGGTCTATATATGTCAGGATGGCTCTGTGCAGCTCTGCTTGGCTTTTTTCCTCTGTTTGGCTCTGCCAGGCTCTGTTTGGATCTGCCAGGGTCTGTTTGGCTTTAGCAGCCTCTGTTTGGCTCTGTCAGGCTCGTTTTGGCTATTTGGATCTGCAGGGCTCTGTTTGTCTCTGTTTGACCCTACCAGGCTTTGTTTCTCTATATATGTCATGAAGGCTCTGTTTGGCTCTGCTTGGCTCTTTTCCTCTCTTTGGCTCTGCTTGGATCTGTTTGGATCTGCCAGGCTCTGTTTGGCTCTAGCAGCCTCTGTTTGGCTCTGTCAGGCTTGTTTTGGCTGTTTGGATCTGCAGGGCTCCGTTTGTCTCTGTTTGGGCCTGCCATATTCTGTTTGGCTCTGCAAGGCTCTGTCTGGCTCTGTTTTTCTCTGCCAGGCTCTCTTTAGCTCTGTTTGGCTCTGTTTGGCTCTTGCAAGTTCTTTTTGGCTCTTTTTGGCTCTGTTTGGCTCTGTTAGGCTCCACCAGCCTTTGTTTGCCTCTGCTTGGCTCTACCAGCCTCTATGTGTCTCTGCCAGGCTCTTTCTGGCTCTGCTTGGCTTTCTTTGGCCCTGCCATGCTCTGTTAGGCTCTGTTTGGCTCTGCCAGGCTTTTTCTGTCTTTGTTTGTATCTGCCAGGCTGCTTGTCACTCTTTGTTCCTGCAATAATCTGTTTGGCTCCGTTTGGATCTGCCAGGCTCTGTTTGGCTCTGTCAGGCTCTTTTTGGCTGTTTGTATCTGCAGGGCTCTGTTTGTCTCTGTTTGGCCTTGCCATACTCTGTTTGGTTCTGTTTGGCTCTGTTTAGCTCTGCCAGGCTCTGATTGCCTATGTATGGATCTGTTTAGTTCCGTCAAGCTCTGCTTGGCTCTGTTTGTCTCTGCCAGGCTCTTTTAGGCTCTGACAGGCTCTATATATGTCTCCAGGATCTCTACAGGTTTGTTTGGCTCTGTCAGGCTGTTTTCTTCTGTTTTGCTCTACCAGGCTCTGTTTGGCTCTGTTTGGCTCTACCAGGTTCTTTTTGGCTCTGTTTGGCTCTGCTAAGCTCTGTTTGGCTCTGTTAGGTTCTTTTTGGCTCTTTTTGGCTCTTTCTGGCTCTGTTTGGCTCTGTGAGGCTCCGCCAGCCTCTGTTTGCCTCTGCTTGGCTCTACCAGCCTCTATTTGGTTCTGCCAACCTCTTTCTGGCTCTGCTTGGCTTTCTTTGGCCCTGCCATGCTCTGTTAGGCTGTTTGGCTCTGCCAGGCTTTTTCTGTCTTTGTTTGGATCTGCCAGGCTGTTTGTCTCTCTTTAGTCCTGCCATACTCTGTTTGGCTCTGTTTGGATCTGCCAGGCTCTGTTTGGCTCTGTCAGGCTCTTTTTGGCTCTGTTTGGCTCTGTTAGGCTCCGCCAGCCTCTGTTTGCCTCTGCTTGGCTCTACCAGCCTCTATGTGGCTCTGCCAGGCTCTTTCTGGCTCTGCTTGGCTTTCTTTGGCCATGCCATGCTCTGTTAGGCTCTGTTTGGCTCTGCCAGGCTTTTTCTGTCTTTGTTTGGATCTGCTGGGCTGCTTGTCTCTCTTTGTTCCTGCAATAATCTGTTTGGCTCTTTTTGGCTCTGTCAGGCTCTTTTTGTCTGTTTGTATCTGCAGGGCTCTCTTTGTCTCTGTTTGGCCTTGCCATACTCTGTTTGGTTCTGTTTGGCTCTGCTAGGCTCTGTTTAGCTCTGCCAGGCTCTGACTGCCTATGTATGGATCTGTTTAGTTCCGTTAAGCTCTGCTTGGCTCTGTTTGCCTCTGCCAGGCTCTTTTAGGCTCTGACAGGCTCTATATATGTCTGCCAGGATCTCTACAGGTTTGTTTGGCTCTGTCAGGCTGTTTTCTTCTGTTTTGCTCTACCAGGCTCTGTTTGGCTCTGTTTGGCTCTACCAGGTTCTTTTTGGCTCTGTTTGGCTCTGCTAAGCTTTGTTTGGCTCTGTTAGGCTCTTTTTGGCTCTTTCTGGCTCTGTTTGGCTCTGTTAGGCTCCGCCAGCCTCTGTTTGCCTCTGCTTGGCTCTACCAGCCTCTATGTGGTTCTGCCAGCCTCTTTCTGGCTCTGCTTGGCTTTCTTTGGCCCTGCCATTCTCTGTTAGGCTGTTTGGCTCTGCCAAGCTTTTTCTGTCTTTGTTTGGATCTGCCAGGCTGTTTGTCTCTCTTTAGTCCTGCCATACTCTGTTTGGCTCTGTTTGGATCTGCCAGGCTCTGTTTGGCTCTGTCAGGCTCTTTTTGGCTCTGTTTGGCTCTGTTAGGCTCCGCCAGCCTTTGTTTGGCCTTGCCATGCTCTGTTTGGTTCTGTTTGGCTCTGCTAGGCTCAGTTTGGCTCTGCCAGGCTCTGTTTGGCTCTGTCAGGCTCTTTTTGGCTCTGTTTGGCTCTGTTAGGATCCGCCAGCCTTTGTTTGGCCTTGCCATGCTCTGTTTGGTTCTGTTTGGCTCTGCTAGGCTCTGTTTGGCTCTGCCAGGCTCTGCTTGCCTATGTATGGACCTGTTTAGTTCCGTCAAGCTCTGCTTGGCTCTGTTTGTCTCTGCCAGGCTCTTTTAGGCTCTGACAGGCTCTATATATGTCTGCCAGGATTTCTACAGCTCTGTTTTGCTCTGCCAGGGTCTGTTTGGCTCTGTTTGGCACTACCAAGTTCCTTTTTGCTCTGTTTGGCTCTCCTAAGCTCTGTTTGGCTCTGTTTGTCTGTGTCAGCCTCTGTGTTGCTTTGCCAGGCTCTTTCTGGCTTTGCTTGCCTTTCTTTGGCCCTGCCATGCTCTGCTTGGCTCCGTTTGGTTCTGCCAGGTTCTGTTTGACACTGTTTGGTTCTGCCAGGCTCTTTTTGGCTCTGTTTGGCTCTGCCAGGCTCTGATTGGCTCTTTTAGGCTCCGCCAGGCTCTGTTTGCCTCTGTTTGGCTCTACCAGCCTCTGTGTGGCTCTGCCAGGCTCTTTCTGGATCTGCCTGGCTTTCTTTGGCCCTGCCATGCTCTGTTTGGCTCTGTCAGGCTCTTTCTGGATCTGCCTGGCTTTCTTTGGCCCTGCCATGCTCTGTTTGGCTCTGTCAGGCTCTGTTTTGATCTGCCAGGTTCTGTTTGGTTCTGCCAGGGTCTGTTTGACACTGTTTGGTTCTGCCAGGCTCTTTTTGACTCTGTTTGGCTCTGCCAGGCTCTGATTGGCTCTTTTAGGCTCCGCCAGGCTCTGTTTACCTCTGTTTGGCTCTACCAGCCTCTGTGTGGCTCTGCCAGGCTCTTTCTGGATCTGCTTGGCTTTCTTTGGCCCTGCCATGCTCTGTTTGGCTCTGCCAGGACTTTTCTGGCTTTATTTGTGTCTGCCAGGCTGTTTGGCTCTCTTTGGTCCTGCCATACTCTGTTTGGCTCTGTTTGGATCTGCAAGGCTCTGTTTGGCTCTATTTGGCTCTGCCAGGTTCTCGTTGGATCTGTCTGGCTCTGCCAGGCTCTTTGTGCTTCAATCTTGCTCTGCCAGTCCCTGTTTGGCTCTGTTTGGCCCTGCCAGGCTTTGTTTGGCTCTGTTATTCTGCACTAGGCTTCTGTTTGGCTCTGCCAGACTTTTTCTGCCTCTGTTTCTCTCTGCCAGTCTCTGATTAGCTCTGTTTGGCTCTGCCAGCCTCTGTATGGCTCTGCCAGGCTCTTTCCGGCTCTGTTTGTGTTTATTTGGCTCTCTCATGCTCTACTTGGCTCTGTTTAGCTCTGCCAAGCTCTTTGTGTTTCTGTTTGGCTCTGCCAGTCTCTGTTTGCCTCTGTTTGGCTCTGCAGGATTCTGTTTTGCTGTGTTTGGCCATTCCAGGCTCTGTTTTGCTCTGTTTGGCTCTGCCGGACTTCATTCATATCTGTCTCATTTTGTTTCGCTCTATGTGGCACTGTTTGGTCCTGTTTGGAACAGTATGGATCTGTTTGGTTCTATCAAGCTCTGTTTGGTTCTATTTGTCTCTGCCAGGTTCTTTAAGGCTCTGACAGACTCTGCATATGTCTGGCAGGCTCTGTTCGGCTCTGTTTGGCTCTGCCAGGCTCTGTTTGGCTCTGCCAGGGTCTGTTTGGCTCTGTCAGGCTCTTTTTGGCTCTGTTTGGGTCTGCCAGGATCTTTGTGTTTCTGTTTGGCTCTGCCAGTCTCTGTTTGGCTCTGTTTGGCCCTGCCAGTCTCTGTTTGGTTCTGTTTGGTTCTGTTTGGCTCTGCAGGGCTCTTTTTGGTTCTATTTGGCCATGACAGGCTCTGTTTTGCTCTGTGTCGCTCTGCCAGACTCCATTTGGCTCTATTTGGCCCTGTTGGGTCCTGTTTGGCACTGTTTGGATCTCTTTGGTTCCACCAAGCTCTATTTAGCTCTGTTTGTCTCTGCCAGCCTCTTTTAAGCTCTGACAGGCTCAAAATATGTCAGGAAAGCTCTGTGCAGCTCTGCTTGGCTATGCTTGGCTATTTGGATCTGCAGGGCTCTGTTTTTCTCTGTTTGGCCCGCTCATACTCTGTTTGGCTCTGTTTTTCTCTGCCAGGCTCTGTTTGTCTCTGCCAGACTCCTTGTGCTTCAGCTTGGCTCAGCTATTCTCTGTTTGGCTCTGTTTGGCCCTGCCAGGATGTGTTTTGCTCTGTTTAGCTCTGCCAGACTCCATTCATCTCTGTTTCATTCTGTTTGGCTCTTTTTGGCTCTCTTTGGCCCTGTTTGGTCCTGTGGAACAGTTTGGATCTGTTTGGTTCTGTCAAGATCTGTTTGATTCTGTTTGTCTATGCCAGGCTCTTTTTGGCTCCGATAGGCTCTGCATATGTCTGGCAGGCTCTGTTTGGCTCTGTTTGGCTCTGTCAGGCTCTGATTCAATCTGTTATGCTCTGCCAGGCTTTGTTTGACTCTGTTTGGCTCTACCAGCCACTGTGTGGCTCTGCCCGGCTAATTCTGGCTCTGCTTGGCTTTCTTTGGCCCTGCCATATTCCGTTTAGCTCTGTTTGTCTCTGTTTGACACTGCCAGGCTATGTTTGATACTGTTTGCCTCTGTTTGATTCTGCCAGTCTCTGTTTGGCTCTGTTTGGCCCTACCAGGCTATGTTTGATTCTGTTTGACTCTGCAGGGCTCTGCTTGGCTCCGTTTGACCATGCCAGGCTCTGTTTTGCTCTGTTTAGCTCTGCCAGACTCCATTCATCCCTGTTTCATTCTGTTTGGCTCTTTTTGGCTCTATTTGGCCCTGTTTGGTCCTCTTTGGAACAGTTTGGATCTGTTTGGCTCTGCCAAGCTCTGGTTGGTTCTGTTTGTCTCTGCCAGGATCTTTTAGAATCTGACAGCTTTGCATATGTCTTGCTGGTTCTGTTCAGGTTTGTTTGGCTCTGTCAGGCTGTTTTTCTCTCTTTGGCTCTGTTTGGCTCTGTTTGGCTCTGTCAGGCTGTTTTCCTCTGATTGGGTCTGCCAGGCTCTGTTTGGCTCTGTCACTCTCTGTTTGCCTCTGTTTGGCTTTGCAGGGCTCTTCTTGGCTCTGTTTGGCTCCGCCAGGCTCTGTTTGGCTCTGTCAGCCTCTGTTTGGCTCTGCCAGGCTCTTTCTGGCTCTGTTTGGCTCTCTTTGGTCCTGCCATGCTCTGTTTGGTTCTGTTTGGCTCTGCCATGCTCTTTTAGGCTCTGACAGGCTCTATATATGTCCGCCAGGATCTCTACAGCTCTGTTTGTCTCTGTCAGGCTGTTTTTTTCTGTTTTGCTCAGCCCGGCTCTGTTTGGTCCTCCCAGAGTCTGTTTGGCTCTACCAGGTTCTTTTTGGCTCTGTTTGGCTCTGTTTGTCTCTGCCAGTTTCTGTTTACCTCTCTTTGACACTGTTTGGCTCTGTTTGGCTCTGCCAGGCTCTGTTTGGCTCTGTTTGGCTCTGTCAGGCTCTTTTTGGCTCTGTTTGCCTCTGCCAGGCTCTGTTTGATCTGTTATGCTCCGCCAGGCTCTGTTTGGCTCTGCCAGGTTCTTTCTGGCACTGTTTGGCTCTACCAGTCTCTGCCTGGCTCTGTCAGGCTCTTTGTTCTTCAATCTCATTCTGCCAGTCTCTGTTTGTCTCTGTTTGGCCCTGCCAGGCTCTGTTTGGCTCTGTTATTCTGCACCAGGCTCTGTTTGCCTCTGCCAGACTTTTGCTGGCTTTCTTTCACTCTGCCAGTCTCTGTTTAGCTCTGTTTGGCTCTGCCAGCCTCTGTATGGCTCTGCCAGGCTCTTTCCGGCTCTGTGCTTATTTGGAACTCTCATGCTCTACTTGGCTCTGTTTAGCTCTGCCAGGCTCTTTGTGTTTCTGTTTGGCTCTGCCAGTCTCTGTTTGCCTCTGCTTGGCTCTGCAGGATTCTGTTTGGCTTTGTTTGGCCATGCCAGGCTCTGTTTTGCTGTGTTTGGCTCTGCCAGTCTTCATTCATATCTGTGTCATGCTGTTTTGCTCTTTTTGGAACTATTTGGACCTGTTTGGTCCTGTTTGGAACAGTATGGATCTATTTGGTTCTGTCAAGCTCTGCTGGTTCTATTTGTCTCTGTCAGGTTCTTTAAGGCTCTGATAGGCTCTGCATAAGTCTGGCAGGCTCTGTTCAGCTCTGTTTGGCTCTGCCAGGCTCTGTTTGGCTCTGTCAGGCTCTTGTTGGCTCTGTTTGGGTCTGTCAGGCTCTTGTTGGCTCTGTTTGGGTCTGTCAGGCTCTTTGCATTTCTAAAACAGAATTACCTGGAAAAACTCAGCAGGTCTGGCAGCATCGGCGGAGAAGAAAAGAGTTGACGTTTCGAGTCTTCATGACCCTTCGACAGAACTTGATTTCGAGTCCAGTTCGAGTCCTTTTCTTCTCCGCCGATGCTGCCAGACCTGCTGAGTTTTTCCAGGTAATTCTGTTTTTGTTTTGCATTTCCAGCATCCGCAGTTCTCTTTGTTTTTATCTTTGCATTTCTGTTTGGCTCTGCCAGTCTCTGTTTGGTTCTGTTTGGCTCTGTTTGGCTCTGCAGGGCTCTTTTTGGTTCTATTTGGCCATGACAGTCTCTGTTTTGCTCTGTGTCGCTCTACCAGACTCCATTTGGCTCTGTTTGGCTCTTTCTAGCTCTATTTGGCCCTGTTGGGTCCTGTTTGGCACTGTTTAGATCTCTTTGGTTCTGCCAAGCTCTATTTAGCTCTGTTTGTCTCTGCCTGCCTCCTTTTAGCTCTGACAGGCTCTATATATGTCAGGAAAGCTCTGTGCAGCTCTGTTTGGCTCTGCTTGTCTTTTTTCCTCTATTTGGCTCTGCCAGGCTCTGCATGGCTCTGTTTGGATCTGCCAGTCTCTGTTTGGCTCTGCCAGCCTCTGTTTGGCTCTGCCAGGCTCTTTTTGGCTGTTTGGATCTGCAAGGCTCTGTTTGTCTCTGCTTGGTCCTGTCATACTCTGTTTGACTCTGCAAGGCTCTGTTTGGCTCTGTTTTTCTCTGCCAGGCTTTTTGTGCTTCAGCTTGGCTCAGCTAGTCTCTGTTTGGCTCTGTTCGGCCCTGCCAGGCTCTGTTTAGTTATGCTTGGCATGGTTTGGCTCTGCAGGGCTCTGCAAGGCTCCGTTTGGCCATGCCAGGCTCTGTTTTGCTTTGTTTAGCTCGGCCAGATCCATTCGGCTTTGTCTCTGCCAGTTTCTGTTTACCTCTCTTTGACACTGTTTGGCTCTGCCAGGCTATGTTTGGCTTTGTTTGGCTCTGCCAGGCTCATTTTTGGCTCTGTTTGGCTCTGCCAGGCTCTGATTGGCTCTGTTAGGCTCCACCAGGCTCTGTTTGCCTCTGTTTGGCTCTACCAGCCTCTGTTTTGCTCTGCCAGGCTCTTTCTGGATCTGCTTGGCTTTCTTTGGCCCTGCCATGCTCTTTTTGGCTCTGCCAGGATTTTTCTGGCTCTGTTTGGATCTGCCAGGCTGTTTGGCTCTCTTTGGTCCTGCCATACTCTGTTTGTCTCTGTTTGTATCTGCAAGGCTCTGTTTGGCTCTGCCAGGTTCTCACTGGATCCGCCTGGCTCTGCCAGGCTCTTTGTGCTTCAATTTGGATCTGCCAGTCTCCATTTGGCTCTGTTTGACCCTGCCAGGCTCTGTTTGGCTCTGCCAGACTTTTTCTGGCTCTGTTTCTCTCTGCCAGTCTCTGTTTCACTCTGTTTGGCTCTGCCAGCCTCTGTATGGCTCTGCCAGGTTCTTTCTATCTCTGTTTGTGCTTATTTGGAACTGTCATGCTCTACTTGGCTCTGTTTAGCTCTGCCAGGCTCTTTGTGTTTCTGTTTGGCTCTGCCAGTCTCTGTTTGCCTCTGTTTGGCTCTGCAGGATTCTGTTTGGCTTTATTTGGCCACGTTAGGCTCTGTTTTCCTCTGTTTGGCTCTGCCGGACTTCATTCATATCTGTCTCGTTCTGCTTCAATCTTTTTGGATCTATTTGGCCCTATTTGGTCCTGTTTAACTACTGTTCTGGAACTACTGGAACTACTGTGGGTCTGTTTGGTTCTGTCAAGCTCTGTTTGGTTCTATTTGTCTCTGCCAGGTTCTTTAAGGCTCTGCCAGGGTCTGCATATATCTGGCAGGCTCTGTTCAGCTCTGCCAGGCTCTGTTTGGTTCTGTTTGGCTCTGCCAGGTTCAGATTGGCTCTGTTAGGCTCCGCCAGGCTCTGTTTGCCTCTGTTTGGCTCTACCAGCCTCTGTTTGGCACTGTCAGCCTTTGTTTGGCTTTGTTTTGCTCTGTCTGTGTCTGCCAGTTTCCGTTTACCTCTCTTTGACGTTTCTTGGCTCTTCCTGGCACTGTTTGGCTCTGCCAGGCTCTGTTTGGCTCTGTTAGTCTCCGCCAGGCTCTATTTCACTCTGTTTCTCTCTACCAGCCTCTCTTTGGCTCTGCCAGTCTCTCTCTGGCATTGCATAGCTCTCTTTGGCTATACCATGCTCTGTTTGGCTCTGTTAGGCACCACCCTGATCTGTTTGTCTCTGCTTGGCTCTTCCAGCCTCTGTGTGGCTCTGCCAGGTTCATTCTGGCTATGTTTGTATCTCTTTGGCCCTGCTATGCTCTGTTTGGCTCTGCCAGGCTCTTTTTGTCTCTCTTAGGCCCCTCTATACTCTGTTCGGCTCTGCAAGGCTCTGTTTGGCTCTCATTGGCTCTGCCAGGCACTCTTTGGCTCTGTTTCATTCTGCCAGGCTCTTTGTGGTTCTATCTAGCTCTGCCAGTTTCTGTTCACCTCACTTTGACACTGTTTGGCTCTGTTTGGCTCTGCGAGGCTCTGTTTGGATTTGTTTGCCTCTACCCAGCTCTGTTTGGCACGGTCAGCCTTTGTTTGGCTTTGGTTGGCTCTGTTTGACTTTGCCAGATTCTGTTTACCTCTTTATGAAACTGTTTGGCTCTGTTTGGCTCTGCCAGGCTCTTTCCGGCTCTGCTTGGCTCTCTTTGGTACTGCCATGCTCTGTCTGGCTGTGTTTGGCTCGCCAAGCTCTTCCTGGCAATGTTTGAGTCTGCCAGGCTCTGCTTGTCACTCTTTCGCCCTGCCATACTCTGTTTTCCTCTGTTTGGCTCTGCCAGGCTCTGTTTGGCTCTGCCAGGGTCTGTTTGGCTCTGTTTGGCTCTACCAGGCTCTATTTGGCACTGTCAGCCTTTGGTTGGCTCTGTTTGGCTCTGTTTGACTTTGCCAGATTCTGTTTACCTCTTTATGACACTGTTTGCCTCTGTTTGGCTCTGCCAGTCTCTTTTTGGCTTCGTTTGGCTCTGCCAGGCTCTGTTTGGCTCTATTAGGCACCACCAGGCTCTCTTTGTCTCTGCTTGGCTCTTCCAGCCTCTGTGTGGCTCTGCCAGGTATTTTCTGGCTGTGTTTGTGTCTCTTTGGCCCTGCCATGATCTGTTTGGCTCTGTTTGGCTCTGCCAGGCTCTTTCTGGCTCTGTTTGGATGTGCCAGGCTCTTTTCATCTCTCTTAGGACCCTCTATACTCTGTTTCGCTCTTCAAGGGTCTATTTGGCTCGAGTTGGCTCTGCCAGGGTCTCTTTGGCTCTGTTTAGTTCTGCCAGGCTTTTTGTGGTTCTGCTTAGCTCTGCCAGTTTCTGTTTAGCTCTGTTTGGCCCTGCCAGGCTATCTTTGATTCTGTTTGCCTCTGTTTGGCTCTGCAGGACTCTGTTTGGCTCTCTTTGGCCATGCCAGGTTCTGTTTCGCTCTGTTTAGGTCTTCCGGACTCCAGTCATCTCTGTTTCATTCTGTTTGGCTCTTTTTGGCTCTATTTGGCCTCGTTTGGTCCTGTTTGTAACAGTTTGGGTCTGTTTGGCTCCACCAGGCTCTGTTTGGCACTGTCAGCCTTTGCTTGGCTTTGTTTTGCTCTGTCTTTGCTACTTTCTGGCTATGTTTGTATCTCTTTGACCCTGCTATGCTCTGTTTGGCTCTGCAAGGCTCTGTTTGGCACTGGTTGGCTCTGCCAGGCTCTCTTTGGCTCTGTTTCATTCTGCCAGGCTCTCTGTGGTTCTGTCAAGCTCTGCCAGACTCTGATTAGCTCTGTCTGGCCATATTTGGTCCTGTTTGGAACAGTTTGGATCTGTTTGGCTTTACTAGGCACTGTTTGTCACTGTCAGTCTTTGTTTGGCTCTGTTTTGCTCTGTTTGTCTCTGCCAGTTTCTGTTCACCTCACTTTGAGACAGTTTGGAACATTTTTGTCTCTGCGAGGCTCTGTTTGGCTCTACCCAGTTCTGTTTGGCATGGTCAGCCTTTGTTTGGCTTTGGTTTGCTCTGTTTGTGTCTGCCAGTTTCCGTTTAACTCTCTTTGACATTGCTTGGCACTGTTTGGCTCTGAAAGCCTCTGTTTGGCTCTGCCAGCATCTGTTTGGCTCTGTTACGCTCCGCCAGGCTCGCTTTGGTTCTGTTTGTCTCTGCGAGGCTCCTTGTAGTTCTGTTTGGCTCTGCCAGTCTCTGTTTGGCTCTGTTTGGCCCTGCCATGATCTGCTTTGCTCTGTTTAGCTCTGCCAGACAGCATTCGTCTCTGTTTCAGTCTGTTTGGTCCTGTTTGGAACACTTTTGTTCTGTTTGGTTACGCCAAGCTCTGTTTGCTTCTGTCTGTCTCTGCCAGTCTCTTTTAGGCTCTGACAGGCTCTGGTAAATTCTGGAAGGTTCTGTTTAGTTCTGTTTGGCTCTGTCAGTCTGATTTAGCCTCTGAGAGGCTCTACATATGCCTTCAGGCTCCTTTTGACTCTGTGTGGCTCTGCCAGGTTCTGTTTGGCTCTTTAGGCATCACCAGGCTCTGTTTGGCTCTGCCAGCCTCTGTTTGGTACTGCCAGGCTCTTTCCAGCTCTGCTTGGCTTTCTTTGGTACTGCCATTCTCTGTTTGGCGGTGTTTGGCTCTGCCAGGCTCTTTCTGGCTATGTTTGGCTCTGCCAAGCTCTTTCTGGCTTTCTTTGGTACTGCCATGCTCTGTTTCCCTCTGTTTGGCTCTGCCAGGCTCTGTTTGGCTCTGCCAAGGTCTGTTTGGCTCTGTTTGGCTCTACCAGGCTCTATTTGGCACTGTCAGCCTTTGTTTGGCTCTGTTTGGCTTTGTATGACTTTGCTAGTTTCTGTTTACCGCTTTTTGACACTGGCTCTGTTTGGCTCTGTTAGGCACCACCAGGCTCTCTTTGTCTCTGCTTGGCTCTTCCAGCCTCTGTGTGGCTCTGCCAGGTATTTTCTGGCTGTGTTTGTGTCTCTTTGGCCCTGGCCTGCTCTGTTTGGCTCTGTTTGGCTCTGCCAGGCTCTTTCTGGCTCTGTTTGGTCTTCCAGGCTCTTTTCATCTCTCTTAGGCCCCTCTATATGTTTGGCTCTTCAAGGGTCTGCTTGGCTCTAGTTGGCTCTGCCAGGGTCTCTTTGGCTCTGTTTTGTTCTGCCAGGCTTTTTGTGGTTCTGTTCAGCTCTGCCAGTCTCCGTTTAGCTCTGTTTGGCCCTGCCAGGCTATCTTTGATTCTGTTTGCCTCTGTTTGGCTCTGCAGGACTCTGTTTGGCTCTTTTTGGCCATGCCAGGTTCTGTTTTGCTCTGTTTAGGTCTTCCGGACTCCATTCATCTCTGTTTCATTCTGCTTGGCTCTATTTGGCCTTGTTTGGTCCTGTTTGGAACAGTTTGGATCTGTTTGGCTCCACCAGGCTCTGTTTGGCACTGTCAGCCTTTGTTTGGCTTTGTTTTGCTCTGTCTGTGTCTGCCAGTTTCATTTACCTCTCTTTGACGCTGCTTGGCATAGTTTGGCTCTGCCAGGCTCTGTTTGGTTCTGTTAGTCTCCGCCAGGCTCTATTTCACTCTGTTTCTCTCTACCAGCCTCTCTTTGGCTCTGCCAGTCTCTCTCTGGCATTGCTTAGCTCTCCTTGGCCATACCATGCTCTGTTTGGCTCTGTTAGGCACCACCGGGCTCTGTTTGTCTCTGCTTGGCTCTTCCAGCCTCTGTGTGGCTCTGCCAGTTACTTTCTGGCTATGTTTTGTATCTGTTTGAGCCTGCTATGCTCTGTTTGGTTCTGTTTGGATCTGCCAGGCTCTTTTTGTCTCTCTTGGCCCCTCTATACTGTGTTTGGCTCTGCAAGGCTCTGTTTGGCGCAGGTTGGCTCTGCCAGGCTCTCTTTGGCTCTGTTTCATTCTGCCAGGCTCTTTGTGGTTCTGTCAAGCTCTGCCAGACTCGGTTTAGCTCTGTTTGGCCCTGTTTGGTCCTGTTTGGAACAGTTTGGATCTGTTTCGCTCTACCAGGCTCTATTTGGTACTATCAGCCTTTGTTTGGCTCTGTTTTGCTCTGTTTGTCTCTGCCAGTTTCTGTTCACCTCACTTTGAGACTGTTTGGCTTTTTCTGGCTCTGTGAGGCTCTGTTTGGCTCTACCCAGCTCTGTTTGGCACGGTCAGCCTTTGTTTGGCTTTGGTTTGCTCTGTTTGTGTCTGCCAGTGTCTGGATACCTCTCTTTGATGCTGCTTGGCACTGTTTGGCTCTGCCAGCCTCTGTTTGGCTCTGCCAGCATCTGTTTGGCTCTGTTAGGCTCCACCAGGCTCGCTTTGGCTCTGTTTAGCTCTGCGAGGCTCCTTGTGGTTCTGTTTGGCTCTGCCAGTCTCTGTTTGGCTCTGTTTGGCCCTGCCATGATCTGCTTTGCTCTGTTTAGCTCTGCCAGACAGCATTCGTATCTGTTTGATTCTGTTTGGCTCTTTTTGGATCTATTTGGCCCTGTTTGGTCCTGTTTGGAACAGTTTGGATCTGTTTGGTAACGCCAAGCTCTGTTTGCTTCTGTCTGTCTCTGCCAGTCTTTTTAAGGCTCTGACAGGCTCTGGTAAATTCTGGAAGGTTCTGTTTGGCTCTGTTTGGCTCTGTCAGGCTGTTTTAGCCTCTGAGAGGCTCTGCATATATCTTCCAGTCTCCTTTTGACTCTGTGTGGCTCTGCCAGGTTCTGTTTGGTTCTTTAGGCATCACCAGGCTCTGTTTGGCTCGGCCAGCTCTGTTTGGTACTGCCAGGCTCTTTCCAGCTCTGCTTGGCTTTCTTTGGTACTGCCATGCTCTGTTTGGCTCTGTTAGGCACCACCGGGCTCTGTTTGTCTCTGCTTGGCTCTTCCAGCCTCTGTGTGGCTCTGCCAGGTACTTTCTGGCTCTTTTTTGTGTATCTGTTTGAGCCTGCTATGCTCTGTTTGGCGCTGTTTGGATCTGCCAGGCTCTTTCAGTCTCTCTTGGCCCCTCTATACTGTGTTTGGCTCTGCAAGGCTCTGTTTGGCTCAGGTTGGCTCTGCCAGGTTCTCTTTGGCTCTGTTTCATTCTGCCAGGCTCTTTGTGGTTCTGTCAAGCTCTGCCAGACTCGGTTTAGCTCTGTTTGGCCCTGTTTGGTCCTGTTTGGAACAGTTTGGATCTGTTTGGCTCTACCAGGCTCTATTTGGTACTATCAGCCTTTGTTTGGCTCTGTTTTGCTCTGTTTGTCTCTGCCAGTTTCTGTTCACCTCACTTTGAGACTGTTTGGCTTTTTCTGGCTCTGCAAGGCTCTGTTTGGCTCTACCCAGCTCTGTTTGGCACGGTCAGCCTTTGTTTGGCTTTGGTTTGCTCTGTTTGTGTCTGCCAGTTTCTGGATACCTCTCTTTGATGCTGCTTGGCACTGTTTGGCTCTGCCAGCCTCTGTTTGGCTCTGCCAGCATCTGTTTGGCTCTGTTAGGCTCCACCAGGCTCGCTTTGGCTCTGTTTAGCTCTGCGAGGCTCCTTGTGGTTCTGTTTGGCTCTGCCAGTCTCTGTTTGGCTCTGTTTGGTCCTGCCAGGCTCTGCTTTGCTCTGTTTAGCTCTGCCAGACAGCATTCGTATCTGTTTGATTCTGTTTGGCTCTTTTTGGATCTATTTGGCCCTGTTTGGTCCTGTTTGGAACAGTTTGGATCTGTTTGGTTACGCCAAGCTCTGTTTGCTTCTGTCTGTCTCTGCCAGTCTTTTTAAGGCTCTGACAGGCTCTGGTAAATTCTGGAAGGTTCTGTTTGGCTCTGTTTGGCTCTGTCAGGCTGTTTTAGCCTCTGAGAGGCTCTGCATATGTCTTCCAGGCTCCTTTTGACTCTGTGTGGCTCTGCCAGGTTCTGTTTGGCTCTTTAGGCATCACCAGGCTCTGTTTGGCTCCGCCAGCCTCTGTTTGGTACTGCCAGGCTCTTTCCAGCTCTGCTTGGCTTTCTTTGGTACTGCCATGCTCTGTTTGGCTGTGTTTGGCTCTGCCAGGCTCTTTCTGGCTATGTTTGGCTCTGCCAAGCTCTTTCTGGCTTTCTTTGGTACTGCCATGCTCTGTTTCCCTCTGTTTGGCTCTGCCAGGCTCTGTTTGGCTCTGCCAAGGTCTGTTTGGCTCTGTTTGGCTCTACCAGGCTCTATTTGGCACTGTCAGCCTTTGTTTGGCTCTGTTTGGCTTTGTATGACTTTGCTAGTTTCTGTTTACCGCTTTTTGACACTGGCTCTGTTTGGCTCTGTTAGGCACCACCAGGCTCTCTTTGTCTCTGCTTGGCTCTTCCAGCCTCTGTGTGGCTCTGCCAGGTATTTTCTGGCTGTGTTTGTGTCTCTTTGGCCCTGGCCTGCTCTGTTTGGCTCTGTTTGGCTCTGCCAGGCTCTTTCTGGCTCTGTTTGGTCTTCCAGGCTCTTTTCATCTCTCTTAGGCCCCTCTATATGTTTGGCTCTTCATGGGTCTGCTTGGCTCTAGTTGGCTCTGCCAGGGTCTCTTTGGCTCTGTTTTGTTCTGCCAGGCTTTTTGTGGTTCTGTTCAGCTCTGCCAGTCTCCGTTTAGCTCTGTTTGGCCCTGCCAGGCTATCTTTGATTCTGTTTGCCTCTGTTTGGCTCTGCAGGACTCTGTTTGGCTCTTTTTGGCCATGCCAGGTTCTGTTTTGCTCTGTTTACGTCTTCCGGACTCCATTCATCTCTGTTTCATTCTGTTTGGCTCTATTTGGCCTTGTTTGGTCCTGTTTGGAACAGTTTGGATCTGTTTGGCTCCACCAGGCTCTGTTTGGCACTGTCAGCCTTTGTTTGGCTTTGTTTTGCTCTGTCTGTGTCTGCCAGTTTCATTTACCTCTCTTTGACGCTGCTTGGCATAGTTTGGTTCTGCCAGGCTCTGTTTGGCTCTGTTAGTCTCCGCCATGCTCTATTTCACTCTGTTTCTCTCTACCAGCATCTCTTTGGCTCTGCCAGTCTCTCTCTGGCATTGCTTAGCTCTCCTTGGCCCTACCATGCTCTGTTTGGCTCTGTTAGGCACCACCGGGCTCTCTTTGTCTCTGCTTGGCTCTTCTAGCCTCTGTGTGGCTCTGCCAGTTACTTTCTGGCTCTTTTTTGTATCTGTTTGAGCCTGCTATGCTCTGTTTGGTTCTGTTTGGATCTGCCAGGCTCTTTTTGTCTCTCTTGGCCCCTCTATACTGTGTTTGGCTCTGCAAGGCTCTGTTTGGTTCAGGTTGGCTCTGCCAGGCTCTCTTTGGCTCTGTTTCATTCTGCCAGGCTCTTTGTGGTTCTGTCAAGCTCTGCCAGACTCGATTTAGCTCTGATTGGCCCTGTTTGGTCCTGTTTGGAACAGTTTGGATCTGTTTGGCTCTACCAGGCTCTATTTGGTACTATCAGCCTTTGTTTGGCTCTGTTTTGCTCTGTTTGTCTCTGCCAGTTTCTGTTCACCTCACTTTGAGACTGTTTGGCTTTTTCTGGCTCTGCGAGGCTCTGTTTGGCTCTGTTTGGCTCCATCCAGCTCTGTTTGGCACGGTCAGCCTTTGTTTGGCTTTGGTTTGCTCTGTTTGTGTCTGCCAGTGTCTGGATACCTCTCTTTGATGCTGCTTGGCACTGTTTGGATCTGCCAGCCTCTGTTTGGCTCTGCCAGCATCTGTTTGGCTCTGTTAGGCTCCACCAGGCTCGCTTTGGCTCTGTTTAGCTCTGCGAGGCTCCTTGTGGTTCTGTTTGGCTCTGCCAGTCTCAGTTTGGCTCTGTTTGGTCCTGCCAGGCTCTGCTTTGCTCTGTTTAGCTCTGCCAGACAGCATTCGTATCTGTTTGATTCTGTTTGGCTCTTTTTGGATCTATTTGGCCCTGTTTGGTCCTGTTTGGAACAGTTTGGATCTGTTTGGTTACGCCAAGCTCTGTTTGCTTCTGTCTGTCTCTGCCAGTCTTTTTAAGGCTCTGACAGGCTCTGGTAAATTCTGGAAGGTTCTGTTTGGCTCTGTTTGGCTCTGTCAGGCTGTTTTAGCCTCTGAGAGGCTCTGCATATGTCTTCCAGGCTCCTTTTGACTCTGTGTGGCTCTGCCAGGTTCTGTTTGGCTCTTTAGGCATCAGCAGGCTCTGTTCGGCTCCGCCAGCCTCTGTTTGGTACTGCCAGGCTCTTTCCAGCTCTGCTTGGCTTTCTTTGGTACTGCCATTCTCTGTTTGGCGGTGTTTGGCTCTGCCAGGCTCTTTCTGGCTATGTTTGGCTCTGCCAAGCTCTTTCTGGCTTTCTTTGGTACTGCCATGCTCTGTTTCCCTCTGTTTGGCTCTGCCAGGCTCTGTTTGGCTCTGCCAAGGTCTGTTTGGCTCTGTTTGGCTCTACCAGGCTCTATTTGGCACTGTCAGCCTTTGTTTGGCTCTGTTTGGCTTTGTATGACTTTGCTAGTTTCTGTTTACCGCTTTTTGACACTGGCTCTGTTTGGCTCTGTTAGGCACCACCAGGCTCTCTTTGTCTCTGCTTGGCTCTTCCAGCCTCTGTGTGGCTCTGCCAGGTATTTTCTGGCTGTGTTTGTGTCTCTTTGGCCCTGGCCTGCTCTGTTTGGCTCTGTTTGGCTCTGCCAGGCTCTTTCTGGCTCTGTTTGGTCTTCCAGGCTCTTTTCATCTCTCTTAGGCCCCTCTATATGTTTGGCTCTTCAAGGGTCTGCTTGGCTCTAGTTGGCTCTGCCAGGGTCTCTTTGGCTCTGTTTTGATCTGCCAGGCTTTTTGTGGTTCTGTTCAGCTCTGCCAGTCTCCATTTAGCTCTGTTTGGCCCTGCCAGGCTATCTTTGATTCTGTTTGCCTCTGTTTGGCTCTGCAGGACTCTGTTTGGCTCTTTTTGGCCATGCCAGGTTCTGTTTTGCTCTGTTTAGGTCTTCCGGACTCCATTCATCTCTGTTTCATTCTGCTTGGCTCTATTTGGCCTTGTTTGGTCCTGTTTGGAACAGTTTGGATCTGTTTGGCTCCACCAGGCTCTGTTTGGCACTGTCAGCCTTTGTTTGGCTTTGTTTTGCTCTGTCTGTGTCTGCCAGTTTCATTTACCTCTCTTTGACGCTGCTTGGCATAGTTTGGCTCTGCCAGGCTCTGTTTGGTTCTGTTAGTCTCCGCCAGGCTCTATTTCACTCTGTTTCTCTCTACCAGCCTCTCTTTGGCTCTGCCAGTCTCTCTCTGGCATTGCTTAGCTCTCCTTGGCCATACCATGCTCTGTTTGGCTCTGTTAGGCACCACCCGGGCTCTGTTTGTCTCTGCTTGGCTCTTCCAGCCTCTGTGTGGCTCTGCCAGTTACTTTCTGGCTATGTTTTGTATCTGTTTGAGCCTGCTATGCTCTGTTTGGTTCTGTTTGGATCTTCCAGGCTCTTTTTGTCTCTCTTGGCCCCTCTATACTGTGTTTGGCTCTGCAAGGCTCTGTTTGGCGCAGGTTGGCTCTGCCAGGCTCTCTTTGGCTCTGTTTCATTCTGCCAGGCTCTTTGTGATTCTGTCAAGCTCTGCCAGACTCGGTTTAGCTCTGTTTGGCCCTGTTTGGTCCTGTTTGGGACAGTTTGGATCTGTTTGGCTCTACCAGGCTCTATTTGGTACTATCAGCCTTTGTTTGGCTCTGTTTTGCTCTGTTTGTCTCTGCCAGTTTCTGTTCACCTCACTTTGAGACTGTTTGGCTTTTTCTGGCTCTGTGAGGCTCTGTTTGGCTCTACCCAGCTCTGTTTGGCACGGTCAGCCTTTGTTTGGCTTTGGTTTGCTCTGTTTGTGTCTGCCAGTGTCTGGATACCTCTCTTTGATGCTGCTTGGCACTGTTTGGCTCTGCCAGCCTCTGTTTGGCTCTGCCAGCATCTGTTTGGCTCTGTTAGGCTCCACCAGGCTCGCTTTGGCTCTATTTAGCTCTGCGAGGCTCCTTGTGGTTCTGTTTGGCTCTGCCAGTCTCTGTTTGGCTCTGTTTGGTCCTGCTAGGCTCTGCTTTGCTCTGTTTAGCTCTGCCAGACAGCATTCGTATCTGTTTGATTCTGTTTGGCTCTTTTTGGATCTATTTGGCCCTGTTTGGTCCTGTTTGGAACAGTTTGGATCTGTTTGGTTACGCCAAGCTCTGTTTGCTTCTGTCTGTCTCTGCCAGTCTTTTTAAGGCTCTGACAGGCTCTGGTAAATTCTGGAAGGTTCTGTTTGGCTCTGTTTGGCTCTGTCAGGCTGTTTTAGCCTCTGAGAGGCTCTGCATATATCTTCCAGTCTCCTTTTGACTCTGTGTGGCTCTGCCAGGTTCTGTTTGGTTCTTTAGGCATCACCAGGCTCTGTATGGCTCCGCCAGCTCTGTTTGGTACTGCCAGGCTCTTTCCAGCTCTGCTTGGCTTTCTTTGGTACTGCCATGCTCTGTTTGGCTCTGTTAGGCACCACCGGGCTCTGTTTGTCTCTGCTTGGCTCTTCCAGCCTCTGTGTGGCTCTGCCAGGTACTTTCTGGCTCTTCTTTGTATCTGTTTGAGCCTGCTATGCTCTGTTTGGCTCTGTTTGGATCTGCCAGGCTCTTTCTGTCTCTCTTGGCCCCTCTATACTGTGTTTGGCTCTGCAAGGCTCTGTTTGGCTCAGGTTGGCTCTGCCAGGCTCTCTTTGGCTCTGTTTCATTCTGCCAGGCTCTTTGTGGTTCTGTCAAGCTCTGCCAGACTCGGTTTAGCTCTGTTTGGCCCTGTTTGGTCCTGTTTGGAACAGTTTGGATCTGTTTGGCTCTACCAGGCTCTATTTGGTACTATCAGCCTTTGTTTGGCTCTGTTTTGCTCTGTTTGTCTCTGCCAGTTTCTGTTCACCTCACTTTGAGACTGTTTGGCTTTTTCTGGCTCTGCGAGGCTCTGTTTGGCTCTACCCAGCTCTGTTTGGCACGGTCAGCCTTTGTTTGGCTTTGGTTTGCTCTGTTTGTGTCTGCCAGTTTCTGGATACCTCTCTTTGATGCTGCTTGGCACTGTTTGGCTCTGCCAGCCTCTGTTTGGCTCTGCCAGCATCTGTTTGGCTCTGTTAGGCTCCGCCAGGCTCGCTTTGGCTCTGTTTAGCTCTGCGAGTCTCCTTGTGGTTCTGTTTGTCTCTGCCAGTCTCTGTTTGGCTCTGTTTTGTCCTGCCAGGCTCTGCTTTGCTCTGTTTAGCTCTGCCAGACAGCATTCGTATCTGTTTGATTCTGTTTGGCTCTTTTTGGATCTATTTGGCCCTGTTTGGTCCTGTTTGGAACAGTTTGGATCTGTTTGGTTACGCCAAGCTCTGTTTGCTTCTGTCTGTCTCTGCCAGTCTTTTTAAGGCTCTGACAGGCTCTGGTAAATTCTGGAAGATTCTGTTTGGCTCTGTTTGGCTCTGTCAGGCTGTTTTAGCCTCTGAGAGGCTCTGCATATGTCTTCCAGGCTCCTTTTGACTCTGTGTGGCTCTGCCAGGTTCTGTTTGGCTCTTTAGGCATCACCAGGCTCTGTTTGGCTCTGCCAGCCTCTGTTTGCTACTGCCAGGCTCTTTCCAGCTCTGCTTGGCTTTCTTTGGTACTGCCATGCTCTGTTTGGCTGTGTTTGGCTCTGCCAGGCTCTTTCTGGCTATGTTTGGCTCTGCCAAGCTCTTTCTGTCTTTCTTTGGTACTGCCATGCTCTGTTTCCCTCTGTTTGGCTCTACCAGGCTCTATTTGGCACTGTCAGCCTTTGTTTGGCTCTGTTTGGCTTTGTATGACTTTGCTAGTTTCTGTTTACCGCTTTTTGACACTGGCTCTGTTTGGCTCTGTTAGGCACCACCAGGCTCTCTTTGTCTCTGCTTGGCTCTTCCAGCCTCTGTGTGGCTCTGCCAGGTATTTTCTGGCTGAGTTTGTGTCTCTTTGGCCCTGGCCTGCTCTGTTTGGCTCTGTTTGTCTCTGCCAGGCTCTTTCTGGCTCTGTTTGGTCTTCCAGGCTCTTTTCATCTCTCTTAGGCCCCTCTATATGTTTGGCTCTTCATGGGTCTGCTTGGCTCTAGTTGGCTCTGCCAGGGTCTCTTTGGCTCTGTTTTGTTCTGCCAGGCTTTTTGTGGTTCTGTTCAGCTCTGCCAGTCTCCGTTTAGCTCTGTTTGGCCCTGCCAGGCTATCTTTGATTCTGTTTGCCTCTGCTTGGCTCTGCAGGACTCTGTTTGGCTCTTTTTGGCCATGCCAGGTTCTGTTTTGCTCTGTTTAGGTCTTCCGGACTCCATTCATCTCTGTTTCATTCTGTTTGGCTCTATTTGGCCTTGTTTGGTCCTGTTTGGAACAGTTTGGATCTGTTTGGCTCCACCAGGCTCTGTTTGGCACTGTCAGCCTTTGTTTGGCTTTGTTTTGCTCTGTCTGTGTCTGCCAGTTTCATTTACCTCTCTTTGACGCTGCTTGGCATAGTTTGGTTCTGCCAGGCTCTGTTTGGCTCTGTTAGTCTCCGCCAGGCTCTATTTCACTCTGTTTCTCTCTACCAGCATCTCTTTGGCTCTGCCAGTCTCTCTCTGGCATTGCTTAGCTCTCCTTGGCCCTACCATGCTCTGTTTGGCTCTGTTAGGCACCACCGGGCTCTCTTTGTCTCTGCTTGGCTCTTCTAGCCTCTGTGTGGCTCTGCCAGTTACTTTCTGGCTCTTTTTTGTATCTGTTTGAGCCTGCTATGCTCTGTTTGGTTCTGTTTGGATCTGCCAGGCTCTTTTTGTCTCTCTTGGCCCCTCTATACTGTGTTTGGCTCTGCAAGGCTCTGTTTGGCGCAGGTTGGCTCTGCCAGGCTCTCTTTGGCTCTGTTTCATTCTGCCAGGCTCTTTGTGGTTCTGTCAAGCTCTGCCAGACTCGGTTTAGCTCTGTTTGGCCCTGTTTGGTCCTGTTTGGAACAGTTTGGATCTGTTTGGCTCTACCAGGCTCTATTTGGTACTATCAGCCTTTGTTTGGCTCTGTTTTGCTCTGTTTGTCTCTGCCAAATTCTGTTCACCTCACTTTGAGACTGTTTGGCTTTTTCTGGCTCTGCGAGGCTCTGTTTGGCTCTGTTTGGCTCCATCCAGCTCTGTTTGGCACGGTCAGCCTTTGTTTGGCTTTGGTTTGCTCTGTTTGTGTCTGCCAGTGTCTGGATACCTCTCTTTGATGCTGCTTGGCACTGTTTGGATCTGCCAGCCTCTGTTTGGTTCTGCCAGCATCTGTTTGGCTCTGTTAGGCTCCACCGGGCTCGCTTTGGCTCTGTTTAGCTCTGCGAGGCTCCTTGTGGTTCTGTTTGGCTCTGCCAGTCTCAGTTTGGCTCTGTTTGGTCCTGCCAGGCTCTGCTTTGCTCTGTTTAGCTGTGCCAGACAGCATTCGTATCTGTTTGATTCTGTTTGGCTCTTTTTGGATCTATTTGGCCCTGTTTGGTCCTGTTTGGAACAGTTTGGATCTGTTTGGTTACGCCAAGCTCTGTTTGCTTCTGTCTGTCTCTGCCAGTCTTTTTAAGGCTCTGACAGGCTCTGGTAAATTCTGGAAGATTCTGTTTGGCTCTGTTTGGCTCTGTCAGGCTGTTTTAGCCTCTGAGAGGCTCTGCATATGTCTTCCAGGCTCCTTTTGACTCTGTGTGGCTCTGCCAGGTTCTGTTTGGCTCTTTAGGCATCACCAGGCTCTGTTTGGCTCCGCCAGCCTCTGTTTGGTACTGCCAGGCTCTTTCCAGCTCTGCTTGGCTTTCTTTGGTACTGCCATGCTCTGTTTGGCTGTGTTTGGCTCTGCCAGGCTCTTTCTGGCTATGTTTGGCTCTGCCAAGCTCTTTCTGGCTTTCTTTGGTACTGCCATGCTCTGTTTCCCTCTGTTTGGCTCTACCAGGCTCTATTTGGCACTGTCAGCCTTTGTTTGGCTCTGTTTGGCTTTGTATGACTTTGCTAGTTTCTGTTTACCGCTTTTTGACACTGGCTCTGTTTGGCTCTGTTAGGCACCACCAGGCTCTCTTTGTCTCTGCTTGGCTCTTCCAGCCTCTGTGTGGCTCTGCCAGGTATTTTCTGGCTGAGTTTGTGTCTCTTTGGCCCTGGCCTGCTCTGTTTGGCTCTGTTTGTCTCTGCCAGGCTCTTTCTGGCTCTGTTTGGTCTTCCAGGCTCTTTTCATCTCTCTTAGGCCCCTCTATATGTTTGGCTCTTCATGGGTCTGCTTGGCTCTAGTTGGCTCTGCCAGGGTCTCTTTGGCTCTGTTTTGTTCTGCCAGGCTTTTTGTGGTTCTGTTCAGCTCTGCCAGTCTCCGTTTAGCTCTGTTTGGCCCTGCCAGGCTATCTTTGATTCTGTTTGCCTCTGCTTGGCTCTGCAGGACTCTGTTTGGCTCTTTTTGGCCATGCCAGGTTCTGTTTTGCTCTGTTTAGGTCTTCCGGACTCCATTCATCTCTGTTTCATTCTGTTTGGCTCTATTTGGCCTTGTTTGGTCCTGTTTGGAACAGTTTGGATCTGTTTGGCTCCACCAGGCTCTGTTTGGCACTGTCAGCCTTTGTTTGGCTTTGTTTTGCTCTGTCTGTGTCTGCCAGTTTCATTTACCTCTCTTTGACGCTGCTTGGCATAGTTTGGTTCTGCCAGGCTCTGTTTGGCTCTGTTAGTCTCCGCCAGGCTCTATTTCACTCTGTTTCTCTCTACCAGCATCTCTTTGGCTCTGCCAGTCTCTCTCTGGCATTGCTTAGCTCTCCTTGGCCCTACCATGCTCTGTTTGGCTCTGTTAGGCACCACCGGGCTCTCTTTGTCTCTGCTTGGCTCTTCTAGCCTCTGTGTGGCTCTGCCAGTTACTTTCTGGCTCTTTTTTGTATCTGTTTGAGCCTGCTATGCTCTGTTTGGTTCTGTTTGGATCTGCCAGGCTCTTTTTGTCTCTCTTGGCCCCTCTATACTGTGTTTGGCTCTGCAAGGCTCTGTTTGGCGCAGGTTGGCTCTGCCAGGCTCTCTTTGGCTCTGTTTCATTCTGCCAGGCTCTTTGTGGTTCTGTCAAGCTCTGCCAGACTCGGTTTAGCTCTGTTTGGCCCTGTTTGGTCCTGTTTGGAACAGTTTGGATCTGTTTGGCTCTACCAGGCTCTATTTGGTACTATCAGCCTTTGTTTGGCTCTGTTTTGCTCTGTTTGTCTCTGCCAAATTCTGTTCACCTCACTTTGAGACTGTTTGGCTTTTTCTGGCTCTGCGAGGCTCTGTTTGGCTCTGTTTGGCTCCATCCAGCTCTGTTTGGCACGGTCAGCCTTTGTTTGGCTTTGGTTTGCTCTGTTTGTGTCTGCCAGTGTCTGGATACCTCTCTTTGATGCTGCTTGGCACTGTTTGGATCTGCCAGCCTCTGTTTGGTTCTGCCAGCATCTGTTTGGCTCTGTTAGGCTCCACCGGGCTCGCTTTGGCTCTGTTTAGCTCTGCGAGGCTCCTTGTGGTTCTGTTTGGCTCTGCCAGTCTCAGTTTGGCTCTGTTTGGTCCTGCCAGGCTCTGCTTTGCTCTGTTTAGCTGTGCCAGACAGCATTCGTATCTGTTTGATTCTGTTTGGCTCTTTTTGGATCTATTTGGCCCTGTTTGGTCCTGTTTGGAACAGTTTGGATCTGTTTGGTTACGCCAAGCTCTGTTTGCTTCTGTCTGTCTCTGCCAGTCTTTTTAAGGCTCTGACAGGCTCTGGTAAATTCTGGAAGATTCTGTTTGGCTCTGTTTGGCTCTGTCAGGCTGTTTTAGCCTCTGAGAGGCTCTGCATATGTCTTCCAGGCTCCTTTTGACTCTGTGTGGCTCTGCCAGGTTCTGTTTGGCTCTTTAGGCATCACCAGGCTCTGTTTGGCTCCGCCAGCCTCTGTTTGGTACTGCCAGGCTCTTTCCAGCTCTGCTTGGCTTTCTTTGGTACTGCCATGCTCTGTTTGGCTGTGTTTGGCTCTGCCAGGCTCTTTCTGGCTATGTTTGGCTCTGCCAAGCTCTTTCTGGCTTTCTTTGGTACTGCCATGCTCTGTTTCCCTCTGTTTGGCTCTACCAGGCTCTATTTGGCACTGTCAGCCTTTGTTTGGCTCTGTTTGGCTTTGTATGACTTTGCTAGTTTCTGTTTACCGCTTTTTGACACTGGCTCTGTTTGGCTCTGTTAGGCACCACCAGGCTCTCTTTGTCTCTGCTTGGCTCTTCCAGCCTCTGTGTGGCTCTGCCAGGTATTTTCTGGCTGAGTTTGTGTCTCTTTGGCCCTGGCCTGCTCTGTTTGGCTCTGTTTGTCTCTGCCAGGCTCTTTCTGGCTCTGTTTGGTCTTCCAGGCTCTTTTCATCTCTCTTAGGCCCCTCTATATGTTTGGCTCTTCATGGGTCTGCTTGGCTCTAGTTGCCTCTGCCAGGGTCTCTTTGGCTCTGTTTTGTTCTGCCAGGCTTTTTGTGGTTCTGTTCAGCTCTGCCAGTCTCCGTTTAGCTCTGTTTGGCCCTGCCAGGCTATCTTTGATTCTGTTTGCCTCTGCTTGGCTCTGCAGGACTCTGTTTGGCTCTTTTTGGCCATGCCAGGTTCTGTTTTGCTCTGTTTACGTCTTCCGGACTCCATTCATCTCTGTTTCATTCTGTTTGGCTCTATTTGGCCTTGTTTGGTCCTGTTTGGAACAGTTTGGATCTGTTTGGCTCCACCAGGCTCTGTTTGGCACTGTCAGCCTTTGTTTGGCTTTGTTTTGCTCTGTCTGTGTCTGCCAGTTTCATTTACCTCTCTTTGACGCTGCTTGGCATAGTTTGGTTCTGCCAGGCTCTGTTTGGCTCTGTTAGTCTCCGCCAGGCTCTATTTCACTCTGTTTCTCTCTACCAGCATCTCTTTGGCTCTGCCAGTCTCTCTCTGGCATTGCTTAGCTCTCCTTGGCCCTACCATGCTCTGTTTGGCTCTGTTAGGCACCACCGGGCTCTCTTTGTCTCTGCTTGGCTCTTCTAGCCTCTGTGTGGCTCTGCCAGTTACTTTCTGGCTCTTTTTTGTATCTGTTTGAGCCTGCTATGCTCTGTTTGGTTCTGTTTGGATCTGCCAGGCTCTTTTTGTCTCTCTTGGCCCCTCTATACTGTGTTTGGCTCTGCAAGGCTCTGTTTGGCGCAGGTTGGCTCTGCCAGGCTCTCTTTGGCTCTGTTTCATTCTGCCAGGCTCTTTGTGGTTCTGTCAAGCTCTGCCAGACTCGGTTTAGCTCTGTTTGGCCCTGTTTGGTCCTGTTTGGAACAGTTTGGATCTGTTTGGCTCTACCAGGCTCTATTTGGTACTATCAGCCTTTGTTTGGCTCTGTTTTGCTCTGTTTGTCTCTGCCAAATTCTGTTCACCTCACTTTGAGACTGTTTGGCTTTTTCTGGCTCTGCGAGGCTCTGTTTGGCTCTGTTTGGCTCCATCCAGCTCTGTTTGGCACGGTCAGCCTTTGTTTGGCTTTGGTTTGCTCTGTTTGTGTCTGCCAGTGTCTGGATACCTCTCTTTGATGCTGCTTGGCACTGTTTGGATCTGCCAGCCTCTGTTTGGTTCTGCCAGCATCTGTTTGGCTCTGTTAGGCTCCACCGGGCTCGCTTAGGCTCTGTTTAGCTCTGCGAGGCTCCTTGTGGTTCTGTTTGGCTCTGCCAGTCTCAGTTTGGCTCTGTTTGGTCCTGCCAGGCTCTGCTTTGCTCTGTTTAGCTCTGCCAGACAGCATTCGTATCTGTTTGATTCTGTTTGGCTCTTTTTGGATCTATTTGGCCCTGTTTGGTCCTGTTTGGAACAGTTTGGATCTGTTTGGTTACGCCAAGCTCTGTTTGCTTCTGTCTGTCCCTGCCAGTCTTTTTAAGGCTCTGACAGGCTCTGGTAAATTCTGGAAGATTCTGTTTGGCTCTGTTTGGCTCTGTCAGGCTGTTTTAGCCTCTGAGAGGCTCTGCATATGTCTTCCAGGCTCCTTTTGACTCTGTGTGGCTCTGCCAGGTTCTGTTTGGCTCTTTAGGCATCACCAGGCTCTGTTTGGCTCCGCCAGCCTCTGTTTGGTACTGCCAGGCTCTTTCCAGCTCTGCTTGGCTTTCTTTGGTACTGCCATGCTCTGTTTGGCTGTGTTTGGCTCTGCCAGGCTCTTTCTGGCTATGTTTGGCTCTGCCAAGCTCTTTCTGGCTTTCTTTGGTACTGCCATGCTCTGTTTCCCTCTGTTTGGCTCTGCCAGGCTCTGTTTGACTCTGCCAAGGTCTGTTTGGCTCTGTTTGGCTCTACCAGGCTCTATTTGGCACTGTCAGCCTTTGTTTGGCTCTGTTTGGCTTTGTATGACTTTGCTAGTTTCTGTTTACCGCTTTTTGACACTGGCTCTGTTTGGCTCTGTTAGGCACCACCAGGCTCTCTTTGTCTCTGCTTGGCTCTTCCAGCCTCTGTGTGGCTCTGCCAGGTATTTTCTGGCTGTGTTTGTGTCTCTTTGGCCCTGGCCTGCTCTGTTTGGCTCTGTTTGGCTCTGCCAGGCTCTTTCTGGCTCTGTTTGGTCTTCCAGGCTCTTTTCATCTCTCTTAGGCCCCTCTATATGTTTGGCTCTTCATGGGTCTGCTTGGCTCTAGTTGGCTTTGCCAGGGTCTCTTTGGCTCTGTTTTGTTCTGCCAGGCTTTTTGTGGTTCTGTTCAGCTCTGCCAGTCTCCGCTTAGCTCTGTTTGGCCCTGCCAGGCTATCTTTGATTCTGTTTGCCTCTGTTTGGCTCTGCAGGACTCTGTTTGGCTCTTTTTGGCCATGCCAGGTTCTGTTTTGCTCTGTTTAGGTCTTCCGGACTCCATTCATCTCTGTTTCATTCTGTTTGGCTCTATTTGGCCTTGTTTGGTCCTGTTTGGAACAGTTTGGATCTGTTTGGCTCCACCAGGCTCTGTTTGGCACTGTCAGCCTTTGTTTGGCTTTGTTTTGCTCTGTCTGTGTCTGCCAGTTTCATTTACCTCTCTTTGACGCTGCTTGGCATATTTTGGTTCTGCCAGGCTCTGTTTGGCTCTGTTAGTCTCCGCCAGGCTCTATTTCACTCTGTTTCTCTCTACCAGCCTCTCTTTGGCTCTGCCAGTCTCTCTCTGGCATTGCTTAGCTCTCCTTGGCCCTACCATGCTCTGTTTGGCTCTGTTAGGCACCACCGGGCTCTGTTTGTCTCTGCTTGGCTCTTCTAGCCTCTGTGTGGCTCTGCCAGTTACTTTCTGGCTTTTTTTTGTATCTGTTTGAGCCTGCTATGCTCTGTTTGGCTCTGTTTGGATCTGCCAGGCTCTTTCAGTCTCTCTTGGCCCCTCTATACTGTGTTTGGCTCTGCAAGGCTCTGTTTGGCTCAGGTTGGCTCTGCCAGGCTCTCTTTGGCTCTGTTTCATTCTGCCAGGCTCTTTGTGGTTCTGTCAAGCTCTGCCAGACTCGGTTTAGCTCTGTTTGGCCCTGTTTGGTCATGTTTGGAACAGTTTGGATCTGTTTGGCTCTACCAGGCTCTATTTGGTACTATCAGCCTTTGTTTGGCTCTGTTTTGCTCTGTTTGTCTCTGCCAGTTTCTGTTCACCTCACTTTGAGACTGTTTGGCTTTTTCTGGCTCTGCGAGGCTCTGTTTGGCTCTACCCAGCTCTGTTTGGTACGGTCAGCCTTTGTTTGGGTTTGGTTTGCTCTGTTTGTGTCTGCCAGTTTCTGGATACCTCTCTATGATGCTGCTTGGCACTGTTTGGCTCTGCCAGCCTCTGTTTGGCTCTGCCAGCATCTGTATGGCTCTGTTAGGCTCCGCCAGGCTCGCTTTGGCTCTGTTTAGCTCTGCGAGGCTCCTTGTGGTTCTGTTTGGCTCTGCCAGTCTCTGTTTGGATCTGTTTGGTCCTGCCAGGCTCTGCTTTGCTCTGTTTAGCTCTGCCAGACAGCATTCGTATCTGTTTGATTCTGTTTGGCTCTTTTTGGATCTATTTGGCCCTGTTTGGTCCTGTTTGGAACAGTTTGGATCTGTTTGGTTACGCCAAGCTCTGTTTGCTTCTGTCTGTCTCTGCCAGTCTTTTTAAGGCTCTGACAGGCTCTGGTAAATTCTGGAAGGTTCTGTTTGGCTCTGTTTGGCTCTGTCAGGCTGTTTTAGCCTCTGAGAGGATCTGCATATGTCTTCCAGGCTCCTTTTGACTCTGTGTGGCTCTGCCAGGTTCTGTTTGGCTCTTTAGGCATCACCAGGCTCTGGTTGGCTCCGCCAGCCTCTGTTTGGTACTGCCAGGCTCTTTCCAGCTCTGCTTGGCTTTCTTTGGTACTGCCATTCTCTGTTTGGCTGTGTTTGGCTCTGCCAGGCTCTTTCTGGCTATGTTTGGCTCTGCCAAGCTCTTTCTGGCTTTCTTTGGTACTGCCATGCTCTGTTTCCCTCTGTTTGGCTCTGCCAGGCTCTGTTTGGCTCTGCCAAGGTCTGTTTGGCTCTGTTTGGCTCTACCAGGCTCTATTTGGCACTGTCAGCCTTTGTTTGGCTCTGTTTGGCTTTGTATGACTTTGCTAGTTTCTGTTTACCGCTTTTTGACACTGGCTCTGTTTGGCTCTGTTAGGCACCACCAGGCTCTCTTTGTCTCTGCTTGGCTCTTCCAGCCTCTGTGTGGCTCTGCCAGGTACTTTCTGGCTCTTTTTTGTATCTGTTTGAGCCTGCTATGCTCGGTTTGGCTCTGTTTGGATCTGCCAGGCTCTTTCAGTCTCTCTTGGCCCCTCTATACTGTGTTTGGCTCTGCAAGGCTCTGTTTGGCTCAGGTTGGCTCTGCCAGGCTCTCTTTGGCTCTGTTTCATTCTGCCAGGCTCTTTGTGGTTCTGTCAAGCTCTGCCAGACTCGGTTTAGCTCTGTTTGGCCCTGTTTGGTCCTGTTTGGAACAGATTGGATCTGTTTGGCTCTACCAGGCTCTATTTGGTACTATCAGCCTTTGTTTGGCTCTGTTTTGCTCTGTTTGTCTCTGCCAGTTTCTTTTCACCTCACTTTGAGACTGTTTGGCTTTTTCTGGCTCTGCGAGGCTCTGTTTGGCTCTGTTTGGCTCCATCCAGCTCTGTTTGGCACGGTCAGCCTTTGTTTGGCTTTGGTTTGCTCTGTTTGTGTCTGCCAGTGTCTGGATACCTCTCTTTGATGCTGCTTGGCACTGTTTGGATCTGCCAGCCTCTGTTTGGCTCTGCCAGCATCTGTTTGGCTCTGTTAGGCTCCACCAGGCTCGCTTTGGCTCTGTTTAGCTCTGCGAGGCTCCTTGTGGTTCTGTTTGGCTCTGCCAGTCTCAGTTTGGCTCTGTTTGGTCCTGCCAGGCTCTGCTTTGCTCTGTTTAGCTCTGCCAGACAGCATTCGTATCTGTTTGATTCTGTTTGGCTCTTTTTGGATCTATTTGGCCCTGTTTGGTCCTGTTTGGAACAGTTTGGATCTGTTTGGTTACGCCAAGCTCTGTTTGCTTCTGTCTGTCTCTGCCAGTCTTTTTAAGGCTCTGACAGGCTCTGGTAAATTCTGGAAGGTTCTGTTTGGCTCTGTTTGGCTCTGTCCGGCTGTTTTAGCCTCTGAGAGGCTCTGCATATGTCTTCCAGGCTCCTTTTGACTCTGTGTGGCTCTGCCAGGTTCTGTTTGGCTCTTTTGGCATCAGCAGGCTCTGTTTGGCTCTGCCAGCCTCTGTTTGGTACTGCCAGGCTCTTTCCAGCTCTTTCTGGCTTTCTTTGGTACTGCCATGCTCTGTTTCCCTCTGTTTGGCTCTGCCAGGCTCTGTTTGGCTCTGCCAAGGTCTGTTTGGCTCTGTTTGGCTCTAACAGGCTCTATTTGGCACTGTCAGCCTTTGTTTGGCTCTGTTTGGCTTTGTATGACTTTGCTAGTTTCTGTTTACCGCTTTTTGACACTGGCTCTGTTTGGCTCTGTTAGGCACCACCAGGCTCTCTTTGTCTCTGCTTGGCTCTTCCAGCCTCTGTGTGGCTCTGCCAGGTATTTTCTGGCAATGTTTGTGTCTCTTTGGCCCTGGCCTGCTCTGTTTGGCTCTGTTTGGCTCTGCCAGGCTCTTTCTGGCTCTGTTTGGTCTTCCAGGCTCTTTTCATCTCTCTTAGGCCCCTCTATATGTTTGGCTCTTCAATGGTCTGCTTGGCTCTAGTTGGCTCTGCCAGGGTCTCTTTGGCTCTGTTTTGTTCTGCCAGGCTTTTTGTGGTTCTGTTCAGCTCTGCCAGTCTCCGTTTAGCTCTGTTTGGCCCTGCCAGGCTACCTTTGATTCTGTTTGCCTCTGTTTGGCTCTGCAGGACTCTGTTTGGCTCTTTTTGGCCATGCCAGCTTCTGTTTTGCTCTGTTTAGGTCTTCCGGACTCCATTCATCTCTGTTTCATTCTGTTTGGCTCTATTTGGCCTTGTTTGGTCCTGTTTGGAACAGTTTGGATCTGTTTGGCTCCACCAGGCTCTGTTTGGCACTGTCAGCCTTTGTTTGGCTTTGTTTTGCTCTGTCTGTGTCTGCCAGTTTCATTTACCTCTCTTTGACGCTGCTTGGCATAGTTTGGCTCTGCCAGGCTCTGTTTGGTTCTGTTAGTCTCCGCCAGGCTCTATTTCACTCTGTTTCTCTCTACCAGCCTCTCTTTGGCTCTGCCAGTCTCTCTCTGGCATTGCTTAGCTCTCCTTGGCCATACCATGCTCTGTTTGGCTCTGTTAGGCACCACCGGGCTCTGTTTGTCTCTGCTTGGCTCTTCCAGCCTCTGTGTGGCTCTGCCAGTTACTTTCTGGCTCTTTTTTGTATCTGTTTGAGCCTGCTATGCTCTGTTTGGTTCTGTTTGGATCTGCCAGGCTCTTTTTGTCTCTCTTGGCCCCTCTATACTGTGTTTGGCTCTGCAAGGCTCTGTTTGGCTCAGGTTGGCTCTGCCAGGCTCTCTTTGGCTCTGTTTCATTCTGCCAGGCTCTTTGTGGTTCTGTCAAGCTCTGCCAGACTCGGTTTAGCTCTGTTTGGCCCTGTTTGGTCCTGTTTGGAACAGTTTGGATCTGTTTGGCTCTACCAGGCTCTATTTGGTACTATCAGCCTTTGTTTGGCCCTGTTTTGCTCTGTTTGTCTCTGCCAGTTTCTGTTCACCTCACTTTGAGACTGTTTGGCTTTTTCTGGCTCTGCGAGGCTCTGTTTGGCTCTGTTTGGCTCCATCCAGCTCTGTTTGGCACGGTCAGCCTTTGTTTGGCTTTGGTTTGCTCTGTTTGTGTCTGCCAGTGTCTGGATACCTCTCTTTGATGCTGCTTGGCACTGTTTGGCTCTGCCAGCCTCTGTTTGGCTCTGCCAGCATCTGTTTGGCTCTGTTAGGCTCCACCAGGCTCGCTTTGTCTCTGTTTAGCTCTGCGAGGCTCCTTGTGGTTCTGTTTGTCTCTGCCAGTCTCTGTTTGGCTCTGTTTGGTCCTGCCAGGCTCTGCTTTTCTCTGTTTAGCTGTGCCAGACAGCATTCGTATCTGTTTGATTCTGTTTGGCTCTTTTTGGATCTATTTGGCCCTGTTTGGTCCTGTTTGGAACAGTTTGGATCTGTTTGGTTACGCCAAGCTCTGTTTGCTTCTGTCTGTCTCTGCCAGTCTTTTTAAGGCTCTGACAGGCTCTGGTAAATTCTGGAAGGTTCTGTTTGGCTCTGTTTGGCTCTGTCAGGCTGTTTTTAGCCTCTGAGAGGCTCTGCATATATCTTCCAGTCTCCTTTTGACTCTGTGTGGCTCTGCCAGGTTCTGTTTGGTTCTTTAGGCATCACCAGGCTCTGTTTGGCTCCGCCAGCTCTGTTTCGTACTGCCAGGCTCTTTCCAGCTCTGCTTGGCTTTCTTTGGTACTGCCATGCTCTGTTTGGCTCTGTTAGGCACCACCGGGCTCTGTTTGTCTCTGCTTGGCTCTTCCAGCCTATGTGTGGCTCTGCCAGGTACTTTCTGGCTCTTTTTGTATCTGTTTGAGCCTGCTATGCTCTGTTTGGCTCTGTTTGGATCTGCCAGGCTCTTTCAGTCTCTCTTGGCCCCCTCTATACTGTGTTTGGCTCTGCAAGGCTCTGTTTGGCTCAGGTTGGCTCTGCCAGGCTCTCTTTGGCTCTGTTTCATTCTGCCAGGCTCTTTGTGGTTCTGTCAAGCTCTGCCAGACTCGGTTTAGCTCTGTTTGGCCCTGTTTGGTCCTGTTTGGAACAGTTTGGATCTGTTTGGCTCTACCAGGCTCTATTTGGTACTATCAGCCTTTGTTTGGCTCTGTTTTGCTCTGTTTGTCTCTGCCAGTTTCTGTTCACCTCACTTTGAGACTGTTTGGCTTTTTCTGGCTCTGCGAGGCTCTGTTTGGCTCTACCCAGCTCTGTTTGGTACGGTCAGCCTTTGTTTGGCTTTGGTTTGCTCTGTTTGTGTCTGCCAGTTTCTGGATACCTCTCTTTGATGCTGCTTGGCACTGTTTGGCTCTGCCAGCCTCTGTTTGGCTCTGCCAGCATCTGTTTGGCTCTGTTAGGCTCCGCCAGGCTCGCTTTGGCTCTGTTTAGCTCTGCGAGGCTCCTTGTGGTTCTGTTTGGCTCTGCCAGTCTCTGTTTGGATCTGTTTGGTCCTGCCAGGCTCTGCTTTGCTCTGTTTAGCTCTGCCAGACAGCATTCGTATCTGTTTGATTCTGTTTGGCTCTTTTTGGATCTATTTGGCCCTGTTTGGTCCTGTTTGGAACAGTTTTGGATCTGTTTGGTTACGCCAAGCTCTGTTTGCTTCTGTCTGTCTCTGCCAGTCTTTTTAAGGCTCTGACAGGCTCTGGTAAATTCTGGAAGGTTCTGTTTGGCTCTGTTTGGCTCTGTCAGGCTGTTTTAGCCTCTGAGAGGATCTGCATATGTCTTCCAGGCTCCTTTTGACTCTGTGTGGCTCTGCCAGGTTCTGTTTGGCTCTTTAGGCATCACCAGGCTCTGTTTGGCTCCGCCAGCCTCTGTTTGGTACTGCCAGGCTCTTTCCAGCTCTGCTTGGCTTTCTTTGGTACTGCCATGCTCTGTTTGGGCTGTGTTTGGCTCTGCCAGGCCTCTTTCTGGCTATGTTTGGCTCTGCCAAGCTCTTTCTGGCTTTCTTTGGTACTGCCATGCTCTGTTTTCCCTCTGTTTGGCTCTGCCAGGCTCTGTTTGGCTCTGCCAAGGTCTGTTTGGCTCTGTTTGGCTCTACCAGGCTCTATTTGGCACTGTCAGCCTTTGTTTGGCTCTGTTTGGCTTTGTATGACTTTGCTAGTTTCTGTTTACCGCTTTTTGACACTGGCTCTGTTTGGCTCTGTTAGGCACCACCAGGCTCTCTTTGTCTCTGCTTGGCTCTTCCAGCCTCTGTGTGGCTCTGCCAGGTATTTTCTGGCTGTGTTTGTGTCTCTTTGGCCCTGGCCTGCTCTGTTTGGCTCTGTTTGGCTCTGCCAGGCTCTTTCTGGCTCTGTTTGGTCTTCCAGGCTCTTTTCATCTCTCTTAGGCCCCTCTATATGTTTGGCTCTTCAAGGGTCTGCTTGGCTCTAGTTGGCTCTGCCAGGTTCTCTTTGGCTCTGTTTTGTTCTGCCAGGCTTTTTGTGGTTCTGTTCAGCTCTGCCAGTCTCCGTTTAGCTCTGTTTGGCCCTGCCAGGCTATCTTTGATTCTGTTTGCCTCTGTTTGGCTCTGCAGGACTCTGTTTGGCTCTTTTTGGCCATGCCAGCTTCTGTTTTGCTCTGTTTTAGGTCTTCCGGACTCCATTCATCTCTGTTTCATTCTGTTTGGCTCTATTTGGCCTTGTTTGGTCCTGTTTGGAACAGTTTGGATCTGTTTGGCTAAACCAGGCTCTGTTTGGCACTGTCAGCCTTTGTTTGGCTTTGTTTTGCTCTGTCTGTGTCTGCCAGTTTCATTTACCTCTCTTTGACGCTGCTTGGCATAGTTTGGTCCTGCCAGGCTCTGTTTGGCTCTGTTAGTCTCCGCCAGGCTCTATTTCACTCTGTTTCTCTCTACCAGCCTCTCTTTGGCTCTGCCAGTCTCTCTCTGGCATTGCTTAGCTCTCCTTGGCCCTACCATGCTCTGTTTGGCTCTGTTAGGCACCACCGGGCTCTGTTTGTCTCTGCGTGGCTCTTCCAGCCTCTGTGTGGCTCTGCCAGTTACTTTCTGGCTCTTTTTTGTATCTGTTTGAGCCTGCTATGCTCTGTTTGGTTCTGTTTGGATCTGCCAGGCTCTTTTTGTCTCTCTTGGCCCCTCTATACTGTGTTTGGCTCTGCAAGGCTCTGTTTGGCGCAGGTTGGCTCTGCCAGGCTCTCTTTGGCTCTGTTTCATTCTGGCCAGGCTCTTTGTGGTTCTGTCAAGCTCTGCCAGACTCGGTTTAGCTCTGTTTGGCCCTGTTTGGTCCTGTTTGGAACAGTTTGGATCTGTTTGGCTCTACCAGGCTCTATTTGGTACTATCAGCCTTTGTTTGGCTCTGTTTTGCTCTGTTTGTCTCTGCCAGTTTCTGTTCACCTCACTTTGAGACTGTTTGGCTTTTTCTGGCACTGCGAGGCTCTGTTTGGCTCTGTTTGGCTCCATCCAGCTCTGTTTGGCACGGTCAGCCTTTGTTTGGCTTTGGTTTGCTCTGTTTGTGTCTGCCAGTGTCTGGATACCTCTCTTTGATGCTGCTTGGCACTGTTTGGCTCTGCCAGCCTCTGTTTGGCTCTGCCAGCATCTGTTTGGCTCTGTTAGGCTCCACCAGGCTCGCTTTGGCTCTGTTTAGCTCTGCGAGGCTCCTTGTGGTTCTGTTTGTCTCTGCCAGTCTCTGTTTGGCTCTGTTTGGTCCTGCCAGGCTCTGCTTTGCTCTGTTTAGCTCTGCCAGACAGCATTCGTATCTGTTTGATTCTGTTTGGCTCTTTTTGGATCTATTTGGCCCTGTTTGGTCCTGTTTGGAACAGTTTGGATCTGTTTGGTTACGCCAAGCTCTGTTTGCTTCTGTCTGTCTCTGCCAGTCTTTTTAAGGCTCTGACAGGCTCTGGTAAATTCTGGAAGATTCTGTTTGGCTCTGTTTGGCTCTGTCAGGCTGTATTAGCCTCTGAGAGGCTCTGCATATATCTTCCAGTCTCCTTTTGACTCTGTGTGGCTCTGCCAGGTTCTGTTTGGTTCTTTAGGCATCACCAGGCTCTGTTTGGCTCCACCAGCTCTGTTTGGTACTGCCAGGCTCTTTCCAGCTCTGCTTGGCTTTCTTTGGTACTGCCATGCTCTGTTTGGCTCTGTTAGGCACCACCGGGCTCTGTTTGTCTCTGCTTGGCTCTTCCAGCCTCTGTGTGGCTCTGCCAGGTACTTTCTGGCTCTTTTTTGTATCTGTTTGAGCCTGCTATGCTCGGTTTGGCTCTGTTTGGATCTGCCAGGCTCTTTCAGTCTCTCTTGGCCCCTCTATACTGTGTTTGGCTCTGCAAGGCTCTGTTTGGCTCAGGTTGGCTCTGCCAGGCTCTCTTTGGCTCTGTTTCATTCTGCCAGGCTCTTTGTGGTTCTGTCAAGCTCTGCCAGACTCGGTTTAGCTCTGTTTGGCCCTGTTTGGTCCTGTTTGGAACAGATTGGATCTGTTTGGCTCTACCAGGCTCTATTTGGTACTATCAGCCTTTGTTTGGCTCTGTTTTGCTCTGTTTGTCTCTGCCAGTTTCTTTTCACCTCACTTTGAGACTGTTAGGCTTTTTCTGGCTCTGCGAGGCTCTGTTTGGCTCTACCCAGCTCTGTTTGGCACGGTCAGCCTTTGTTTGGCTTTGGTTTGCTCTGTTTGTGTCTGCCAGTGTCTGGATACCTCTCTTTGATGCTGCTTGGCACTGTTTGGCTCTGCCAGCCTCTGTTTGGCTCTGCCAGCATCTGTTTGGCTCTGTTAGGCTCCACCAGGCTCGCTTTGTCTCTGTTTAGCTCTGCGAGGCTCCTTGTGGTTCTGTTTGGCTCTGCCAGTCTCTGTTTGGCTCTGTTTGGTCCTGCCAGGCTCTGCTTTGCTCTGTTTAGCTCTGCCAGACAGCATTCGTATCTGTTTGATTCTGTTTGGCTCTTTTTGGATCTATTTGGCCCTGTTTGGTCCTGTTTGGAACAGTTTGGATCTGTTTGGTTACGCCAAGCTCTGTTTGCTTCTGTCTGTCTCTGCCAGTCTTTTTAAGGCTCTGACAGGCTCTGGTAAATTCTGGAAGGTTCTGTTTGGCTCTGTTTGGCTCTGTCAGGCTGTTTTAGCCTCTGAGAGGCTCTGCATATGTCTTCCAGGCTCCTTTTGACTCTGTGTGGCTCTGCCAGGTTCTGTTTGGCTCTTTAGGCATCACCAGGCTCTGGTTGGCTCCGCCAGCCTCTGTTTGGTACTGCCAGGCTCTTTCCAGCTCTGCTTGGCTTTCTTTGGTACTGCCATGCTCTGTTTGGCTGTGTTTGGCTCTGCCAGGCTCTTTCTGGCTATGTTTGGCTCTGCCAAGCTCTTTCTGGCTTTCTTTGGTACTGCCATGCTCTGTTTCCCTCTGTTTGGCTCTGCCAGGCTCTGTTTGGCTCTGCCAAGGTCTGTTTGGCTCTGTCTGGCTCTAACAGGCTCTATTTGGCACTGTCAGCCTTTGTTTGGCTCTGTTTGGCTTTGTATGACTTTGCTAGTTTCTGTTTTCCGCTTTTTGACACTGGCTCTGTTTGGCTCTGTTAGGCACCACCAGGCTCTCTTTGTCTCTGCTTGGCTCTTCCAGCCTCTGTGTGGCTCTGCCAGGTATTTTCTGGCAGTGTTTGTGTCTCTTTGGCCCTGGCCTGCTCTGTTTGGCTCTGTTTGGCTCTGCCAGGCTCTTTCTGGCTCTGTTTGGTCTTCCAGGCTCTTTTCATCTCTCTTAGGCCCCTCTATATGTTTGGCTCTTCAAGGGTCTGCTTGGCTCTAGTTGGCTCTGCCAGTGTCTCTTTGGCTCTGTTTTGTTCTGCCAGGCTTTTTGTGGTTCTGTTCAGCTCTGCCAGTCTCCGTTTAGCTCTGTTTGGCCCTGCCAGGCTACCTTTGATTCTGTTTGCCTCTGTTTGGCTCTGCAGGACTCTGTTTGGCTCTTTTTGGCCATGCCAGCTTCTGTTTTGCTCTGTTTAGGTCTTCCGGACTCCATTCATCTCGGTTTCATTCTGTTTGGCTCTATTTGGCCTTGTTTGGTCCTGTTTGGAACAGTTTGGATCTGTTTGGCTCCACCAGGCTCTGTTTGGCACTGTCAGCCTTTGTTTGGCTTTGTTTTGCTCTGTCTGTGTCTGCCAGTTTCATTTACCTCTCTTTGACGCTGCTTGGCATAGTTTGGCTCTGCCAGGCTCTGTTTGGTTCTGTTAGTCTCCGCCAGGCTCTATTTCACTCTGTTTCTCTCTACCAGCCTCTCTTTGGCTCTGCCAGTCTCTCTCTGGCATTGCTTAGCTCTCCTTGGCCATACCATGCTCTGTTTGGCTCTGTTAGGCACCACTGGGCTCTGTTTGTCTCTACTTGGCTCTTCCAGCCTCTGTGTGGCTCTGCCAGTTACTTTCTGGCTCTTTTTTGTATCTGTTTGAGCCTGCTATGCTCTGTTTGGTTCTGTTTGGATCTGCCAGGCTCTTTTTGTCTCTCATGGCCCCTCTATACTGTGTTTGGCTCTGCAAGGCTCTGTTTGGCTCAGGTTGGCTCTGCCAGGCTCTCTTTGGCTCTGTTTCATTCTGCCAGGCTCTTTGTGGTTCTGTCAAGCTCTGCCAGACTCGGTTTGCTCTGTTTGGCCCTGTTTGGTCCTGTTTGGAACAGTTTGGATCTGTTTGGCTCTACCAGGCTCTATTTGGTACTATCAGCCTTTGTTTGGCTCTGTTTTGCTCTGTTTGTCTCTGCCAGTTTCTGTTCACCTCACTTTGAGACTGTTTGGCTTTCTCTGGCTCTGCGAGGCTCTGTTTGGCTCTGTTTGGCTCCATCCAGCTCTGTTTGGCACGGTCAGCCTTTGTTTGGCTTTGGTTTGCTCTGTGTCTGCCAGTGTCTGGATACCTCTCTTTGATGCTGCTTGGCACTGTTTGGCTCTGCCAGCCTCTGTTTGGCTCTGCCAGCATCTGTTTGGCTCTGTTAGGCTCCACCAGGCTCGCTTTGTCTCTGTTTAGCTCTGCGAGGCTCCTTGTGGTTCTGTTTGTCTCTGCCAGTCTCTGTTTGGCTCTGTTTGGTCCTGCCAGGCTCTGCTTTTCTCTGTTTAGCTGTGCCAGACAGCATTCGTATCTGTTTGATTCTGTTTGGCTCTTTTTGGATCTATTTGGCCCTGTTTGGTCCTGTTTGGAACAGTTTGGATCTGTTCGGTTACGCCAAGCTCTGTTTGCTTCTGTCTGTCTCTGCCAGTCTTTTTAAGGCTCTGACAGGCTCTGGTAAATTCTGGAAGATTCTGTTTGGCTCTGTTTGGCTCTGTCAGGCTGTTTTAGCCTCTGAGAGGCTCTGCATATATCTTCCAGTCTCCTTTTGACTCTGTGTGGCTCTGCCAGGTTCTGTTTGGTTCTTTAGGCATCACCAGGCTCTGTTTGGCTCCGCCAGCTCTGTTTGGTACTGCCAGGCTCTTTCCAGCTCTGCTTGGCTTTGTTTGGTACTGCCATGCTCTGTTTGGCTCTGTTAGGCACCACCGGGCTCTGTTTGTCTCTGCTTGGCTCTTCCAGCCTCTGTGTGGCTCTGCCAGGTACTTTCTGGCTCTTTTTTGTATCTGTTTGAGCCTGCTATGCTCTGTTTGGCTCTGTTTGGATCTGCCAGGCTCTTTCAGTCTCTCTTGGCCCCTCTATACTGTGTTTGGCTCTGCAAGGCTCTGTTTGGCTCAGGTTGGCTCTGCCAGGCTCTCTTTGGCTCTGTTTCATTCTGCCAGGCTCTTTGTGGTTCTGTCAAGCTCTGCCAGACTCGGTTTAGCTCTGTTTGGCCCTGTTTGGTCCTGTTTGGAACAGTTTGGATCTGTTTGGCTCTACCAGGCTCTATTTGGTACTATCAGCCTTTGTTTGGCTCTGTTTTGCTCTGTTTGTCTCTGCCAGTTTCTGTTCACCTCACTTTGAGACTGTTTGGCTTTTTCTGGCTCTGCGAGGCTCTGTTTGGCTCTACCCAGCTCTGTTTGGCACGGTCAGCCTTTGTTTGGCTTTGGTTTGCTCTGTTTGTGTCTGCCAGTTTCTGGATACCTCTCTTTGATGCTGCTTGGCACTGTTTGGCTCTGCCAGCCTCTGTTTGGCTCTGCCAGCATCTGTTTGGCTCTGTTAGGCTCCGCCAGGCTCGCTTTGGCTCTGTTTAGCTCTGCGAGGCTCCTTGTGGTTCTGTTTGGCTCTGCCAGTCTCTGTTTGGCTCTGTTTGGTCCTGCCAGGCTCTGCTTTGCTCTGTTTAGCTCTGCCAGACAGCATTCGTATCTGTTTGATTCTGTTTGGCTCTTTTTGGATCTATTTGGCCCTGTTTGGTCCTGTTTGGAACAGTTTGGATCTGTTTGGTTACGCCAAGCTCTGTTTGCTTCTGTCTGTCTCTGCCAGTCTTTTTAAGGCTCTGACAGGCTCTGGTAAATTCTGGAAGGTTCTGTTTGGCTCTGTTTGGCTCTGTCAGGCTGTTTTAGCCTCTGAGAGGATCTGCATATGTCTTCCAGGCTCCTTTTGACTCTGTGTGGCTCTGCCAGGTTCTGTTTGGCTCTTTAGGCATCACCAGGCACTGTTTGGCTCCACCAGCCTCTGTTTGGTACTGCTAGGCTCTTTCCAGCTCTGCTTGGCTTTCTTTGGTACTGCCATGCTCTGTTTGGCTGTGTTTGGCTCTGCCAGGCTCTTTCTGGCTATGTTTGGCTCTGCCAAGCTCTTTCTGGCTTTCTTTGGTACTGCCATGCTCTGTTTCCCTCTGTTTGGCTCTGCCAGGCTCTGTTTGGCTCTGGCAAGTTCTGTTTGGCTCTGTTTGGCTCTAACAGGCTCTATTTGGCACTGTCAGCCTTTGTTTGGCTCTGTTTGGCTTTGTATGACTTTGCTAGTTTCTGTTTACCGCTTTTTGACACTGGCTCTGTTTGGCTCTGTTAGGCACCACCAGGCTCTCTTTGTCTCTGCTTGGCTCTTCCAGCCTCTGTGTGGCTCTGCCAGGTATTTTCTGGCTGTGTTTGTGTCTCTTTGGCCCTGGCCTGCTCTGTTTGGCTCTGTTTGGCTCTGCAGGCTCTTTCTGGCTCTGTTTGGTCTTCCAGGCTCTTTTCATCTCTCTTAGGCCCCTCTATATGTTTGGCTCTTCATGGGTCTGCTTGGCTCTAGTTGGCTTTGCCAGGGTCTCTTTGGCTCTGTTTTGTTCTGCCAGGCTTTTTGTGGTTCTGTTCAGCTCTGCCAGTCTCCGTTTAGCTCTGTTTGGCCCTGCCAGGCTATCTTTGATTCTGTTTGCCTCTGTTTGGCTCTGCAGGACTCTGTTTGGCTCTTTTTGGCCATGCCAGGTTCTGTTTTGCTCTGTTTAGGTCTTCCGGAATCCATTCATCTCTGTTTCATTCTGTTTGGCTCTATTTGGCCTTGTTTGGTCCTGTTTGGAACAGTTTGGATCTGTTTGGCTAAACCAGGCTCTGTTTGGCACTGTCAGCCTTTGTTTGGCTTTGTTTTGCTCTGTCTGTGTCTGCCAGTTTCATTTACCTCTCTTTGACGCTGCTTGGCATAGTTTGGTCCTGCCAGGCTCTGTTTGGCTCTGTTAGTCTCCGCCAGGCTCTATTTCACTCTGTTTCTCTCTACCAGCCTCTTTGGCTCTGCCAGTCTCTCTCTGGCATTGCTTAGCTCTCCTTGGCCCTACCATGCTCTGTTTGGCTCTGTTAGGCACCACCGGGCTCTGTTTGTCTCTGCGTGGCTCTTCCAGCCTCTGTGTGGCTCTGCCAGTTACTTTCTGGCTCTTTTTTGTATCTGTTTGAGCCTGCTATGCTCTGTTTGGTTCTGTTTGGATCTGCCAGGCTCTTTTTGTCTCTCTTGGCCCCTCTATACTGTGTTTGGCTCTGCAAGGCTCTGTTTGGCTCAGGTTGGCTCTGCCAGGCTCTCTTTGGCTCTGTTTCATTCTGCCAGGCTCTTTGTGGTTCTGTCAAGCTCTGCCCGACTCGGTTTAGCTCTGTTTGGCCCTGTTTGGTCCTGTTTGGAACAGTTTGGATCTGTTTGGCTCTACCAGGCTCTATTTGGTACTATCAGCCTTTGTTTGGCTCTGTTTTGCTCTGTTGTCTCTGCCAGTTTCTGTTCACCTCACTTTGAGACTGTTTGGCTTTTTCTGGCTCTGCGAGGCTCTGTTTGGCTCTGTTTGGCTCCATCCAGCTCTGTTTGGCACGGTCAGCCTTTGTTTGGCTTTGGTTTGCTCTGTTTGTGTCTGCCAGTGTCTGGATACCTCTCTTTGATGCTGCTTGGCACTGTTTGGATCTGCCAGCCTCTGTTTGGCTCTGCCAGCATCTGTTTGGCTCTGTTAGGCTCCACCAGGCTAGCTTTGTCTCTGTTTAGCTCTGCGAGGCTCCTTGTGGTTCTGTTTGTCTCTGCCAGTCTCTGTTTGGCTCTGTTTGGTCCTGCCAGGCTCTGCTTTTCTCTGTTTAGCTGTGCCAGACAGCATTCGTATCTGTTTGATTCTGTTTGGCTCTTTTTGGATCTATTTGGCCCTGTTTGGAACAGTTTGGATCTGTTTGGTTACGCCAAGCTCTGTTTGCTTCTGTCTGTCTCTGCCAGTCTTTTTAAGGCTCTGACAGGCTCTGGTAAATTCTGGAAGATTCTGTTTGGCTCTGTTTGGCTCTGTCAGGCTGTTTTAGCCTCTGAGAGGCTCTGCATATATCTTCCAGTCTCCTTTTGACTCTGTGTGGCTCTGCCAGGTTCTGTTTGGTTCTTTAGGCATCACCAGGCTCTGTTTGGCTCCGCCAGCTCTGTTTGGTACTGCCAGGCTCTTTCCAGCTCTGCTTGGCTTTCTTTGGTACTGCCATGCTCTGTTTGGCTCTGTTAGGCACCACCGGGCTCTGTTTGTCTCTGCTTGGCTCTTCCAGCCTCTGTGTGGCTCTGCCAGGTACTTTCTGGCTCTTTTTTGTATCTGTTTGAGCCTGCTATGCTCGGTTTGGCTCTGTTTGGATCTGCCAGGCTCTTTCAGTCTCTCTTGGCCCCTCTATACTGTGTTTGGCTCTGCAAGGCTCTGTTTGGCTCAGGTTGGCTCTGCCAGGCTCTCTTTGGCTCTGTTTCATTCTGCCAGGCTCTTTGTGGTTCTGTCAAGCTCTGCCAGACTCGGTTTAGCTCTGTTTGGCCCTGTTTGGTCCTGTTTGGAACAGTTTGGATCTGTTTGGCTCTACCAGGCTCTATTTGGTACTATCAGCCTTTGTTTGGCTCTGTTTTGCTCTGTTTGTCTCTGCCAGTTTCTGTTCACCTCACTTTGAGACTGTTTGGCTTTTTCTGGCTCTGCGAGGCTCTGTTTGGCTCTACCCAGCTCTGTTTGGCACGGTCAGCCTTTGTATGGCTTTGGTTTGCTCTGTTTGTGTCTGCCAGTTTCTGGATACCTCTCTTTGATGCTGCTTGGCACTGTTTGGCTCTGCCAGCCTCTGTTTGGCTCTGCCAGCATCTGTTTGGCTCTGTTAGGCTCCGCCAGGCTCGCTTTGGCTCTGTTTAGCTCTGCGAGGCTCCTTGTGGTTCTGTTTGGCTCTGCCAGTCTCTGTTTGGCTCTGTTTGGTCCGCCAGGCTCTGCTTTGCTCTGTTTAGCTGTGCCAGACAGCATTCGTATCTGTTTGATTCTGTTTGGCTCTTTTTGGATCTATTTGGCCCTGTTTGGTCCTGTTTGGAACAGTTTGGATCTGTTTGGTTACGCCAAGCTCTGTTTGCTTCTGTCTGTCTCTGCCAGTCTTTTTAAGGCTCTGACAGGCTCTGGTAAATTCTGGAAGGTTCTGTTGGGCTCTGTTTGGCTCTGTCAGGCTGTTTTAGCCTCTGAGAGGATCTGCATATGTCTTCCAGGCTCCTTTTGACTCTGTGTGGCTCTGCCAGGTTCTGTTTGGCTCTTTAGGCATCACCAGGCACTGTTTGGCTCCGCCAGCCTCTGTCTGGTACTGCCAGGCTCTTTCCAGCTCTGCTTGGCTTTCTTTGGTACTGCCATGCTCTGTTTGGCTGTGTTTGGCTCTGCCAGGCTCTTTCTGGCTATGTTTGGCTCTGCCAAGCTCTTTCTGGCTTTCTTTGGTACTGCCATGCTCTGTTTCCCTCTGTTTGGCTCTGCCAGGCTCTGTTTGGCTCTGGCAAGTTCTGTTTGGCTCTGTTTGGCTCTACCAGGCTCTATTTGGCACTGTCATCCTTTGTTTGGCTCTGTTTGGCTTTGTATGACTTTGCTAGTTTCTGTTTACCGCTTTTTGACACTGGCTCTGTTTGGCTCTGTTAGGCACCACCAGGCTCTCTTTGTCTCTGCTTGGCTCTTCCAGCCTCTGTGTGGCTCTGCCAGGTATTTTCTGGCTGTGTTTGTGTCTCTTTGGCCCTGGCCTGCTCTGTTTGGCTCTGTTTGGCTCTGCCAGGCTCTTTCTGGCTCTGTTTGGTCTTCCAGGCTCTTTTCATCTCTCTTAGGCCCCTCTATATGTTTGGCTCTTCATGGGTCTGCTTGGCTCTAGTTGGCTTTGCCAGGGTCTCTTTGGCTCTGTTTTGTTCTGCCAGGCTTTTTGTGGTTCTGTTCAGCTCTGCCAGTCTCCGTTTAGCTCTGTTTGGCCCTGCCAGGCTATCTTTGATTCTGTTTGCCTCTGTTTGGCTCTGCAGGACTCTGTTTGGCTCTTTTTGGCCATGCCAGGTTCTGTTTTGCTCTGTTTAGGTCTTCCGGACTCCATTCATCTCTGTTTCATTCTGTTTGGCTCTATTTGGCCTTGTTTGGTCCTGTTTGGAACAGTTTGGATCTGTTTGGCTAAACCAGGCTCTGTTTGGCACTGTCAGCCTTTTTTTGGCTTTGTTTTGCTCTGTCTGTGTCTGCCAGTTTCATTTACCTCTCTTTGACGCTGCTTGGCATAGTTTGGTCCTGCCAGGCTCTGTTTGGCTCTGTTAGTCTCCGCCAGGCTCTATTTCACTCTGTTTCTCTCTACCAGTCTCTCTTTGGCTCTGCCAGTCTCTCTCTGGCATTGCTTAGCTCTCCTTGGCCCTACCATGCTCTGTTTGGCTCTGTTAGGCACCACCGGGCTCTGTTTGTCTCTGCGTGGCTCTTCCAGCCTCTGTGTGGCTCTGCCAGTTACTTTCTGGCTCTTTTTTGTATCTGTTTGAGCCTGCTATGCTCTGTTTGGTTCTGTTTGGATCTGCCAGGCTCTTTTTGTCTCTCTTGGCCCCTCTATACTGTGTTTGGCTCTGCAAGGCTCTGTTTGGCTCAGGTTGGCTCTGCCAGGCTCTCTTTGGCTCTGTTTCATTCTGCCAGGCTCTTTGTGGTTCTGTCAAGCTCTGCCCGACTCGGTTTAGCTCTGTTTGGCCCTGTTTGGTCCTGTTTGGAACAGTTTGGATCTGTTTGGCTCTACCAGGCTCTATTTGGTACTATCAGCCTTTGTTTGGCTCTGTTTTGCTCTGTTGTCTCTGCCAGTTTCTGTTCACCTCACTTTGAGACTGTTTGGCTTTTTCTGGCTCTGCGAGGCTCTGTTTGGCTCTGTTTGGCTCCATCCAGCTCTGTTTGGCACGGTCAGCCTTTGTTTGGCTTTGGTTTGCTCTGTTTGTGTCTGCCAGTGTCTGGATACCTCTCTTTGATGCTGCTTGGCACTGTTTGGCTCTGCCAGCCTCTGTTTGGCTCTGCCAGCATCTGTTTGGCTCTGTTAGGCCTCCACCAGGCTCGCTTTGGCTCTGTTTAGCTCTGCGAGGCTCCTTGTGGTTCTTTTTGGCTCTGCCAGTCTCAGTTTGGCTCTGTTTGGTCCTGCCAGGCTCTGCTTTGCTCTGTTTAGCTCTGCCAGACAGCATTCGTATCTGTTTGATTCTGTTTGGCTCTTTTTGGATCTATTTGGCCCTGTTTGGTCCTGTTTGGAACAGTTTGGATCTGTTTGGTTACGCCAAGATCTGTTTGCTTCTGTCTGTCTCTGCCAGTCTTTTTAAGGCTCTGACAGGCTCTGGTAAATTCTGGAAGGTTCTGTTTGGCTCTGTTTGGCTCTGTCAGGCTGTTTTAGCCTCTGAGAGGCTCTGCATATGTCTTCCAGGCTCCTTTTGACTCTGTGTGGCTCTGCCAGTTTCTGTTTGGCTCTTTAGGCATCACCAGGCTCTGTTTGGCTCCGCCAGCCTCTGTTTGGTACTGCCAGGCTCTTTCCAGCTCTGCTTGGCTTTCTTTGGTACTGCCATGCTCTGTTTGGCTGTGTTTGGCTCTGCCAGGCTCTTTCTGGCTATGTTTGGCTCTGCCAAGCTCTTTCTGGCTTTCTTTGGTACTGCCATGCTCTGTTTCCCTCTGTTTGGCTCTGCCAGGCTCTGTTTGGCTCTGCCAAGGTCTGTTTGGCTCTGTTTGGCTCTAACAGGCTCTATTTGGCACTGTCAGCCTTTGTTTGGCTCTGTTTGGCTTTGTATGACTTTGCTAGTTTCTGTTTACCGCTTTTTGACACTGGCTCTGTTTGGCTCTGTAAGGCACCACCAGGCTCTCTTTGTCTCTGCTTGGCTCTTCCAGCCTCTGTGTGGCTCTGCCAGGTATTTTCTGGCTGTATTTGTGTCTCTTTGGCCCTGGCCTGCTCTGTTTGGCTCTGTTTGGCTCTGCCAGGCTCTTTCTGGCTCTGTTTGGTCTTCCAGGCTCTTTTCATCTCTCTTAGGCCCCTCTATATGTTTGGCTCTTCAAGGGTCTGCTTGCCTCTAGTTGGCTCTGCCAGGGTCTCTTTGGCTCTGTTTTGTTCTGCCAGGCTTTTTGTGGTTCTGTTCAGCTCTGCCAGTCTCCGTTTAGCTCTGTTTGGCCCTGCCAGGCTATCTTTGATTCTGTTTGCCTCTGTTTGGCTCTGCAGGACTCTGTTTGGCTCTTTTTGGCCATGTCAGGTTCTGTTTTGCTCTGTTTACGTCTTCCGGACTCCATTCATCTCTGTTTCATTCTGTTTGGCTCTATTTGGCCTTGTTTGGTCCTGTTTGGAACAGTTTGGATCTGTTTGGCTCCACCAGGCTCTGTTTGGCACTGTCAGCCTCTGTTTGGCTTGGTTTTGCTCTGTCTGTGTCTGCCAGTTTCATTTACCTCTCTTTGACGCTGCTTGGCATAGTTTGGCTCTGCCAGGCTCTGTTTGGTTCTGTTAGTCTCCGCCAGGCTCTATTTCACTCTGTTTCTCTCTACCAGCCTCTCTTTGGCTCTGCCAGTCTCTCTCTGGCATTGCTTAGCTCTCCTTGGCCCTACCATGCTCTGTTTGGCTCTGTTAGGCACCACCGGGCTCTGTTTGTCTCTGCTTGGCTCTTCCAGCCTCTGTGGATCTGCCAGTTACTTTCTGGCTCTTTTTTGTATCTGTTTGAGCCTGCTATGCTCTGTTTGGTTCTGTTTGGATCTGCCAGGCTCTTTTTGTCTCTCTTGGCCCCTCTATACTGTGTTTGGCTCTGCAAGGCTCTGTTTGGCTCAGGTTGGCTCTGCCAGGCTCTCTTTGGCTCTGTTTCATTCTGCCAGGCTCTTTGTGGTTCTGTCAAGCTCTGCCAGACTCGGTTTGGCCCTGTTTGGTCCTGTTTAGAACAGTTTGGATCTGTTTGGCTCTACCAGGCTCTATTTGGTACTATCAGCCTTTGTTTGGCTCTGTTTTGCTTTGTTTGTCTCTGCCAGTTTCTGTTCACCTCACTTTGAGACTGTTTGGCTTTTTCTGGTCCTGCGAGGCTCTGTTTGGCTCTGTTTGGCTCC